>VDFB02137080.1:0-17781 GCA_007258455.2 Sequoia sempervirens | reverse complement strand
ATATATATATATATAAGAAGAGAATAAGCACTAAAGTACATGCATAAAATCAAATATCATCACCTATGTCACCGGTTGGCTGAGCAATCTCAATGTCATCTTGTATAGGGGGCATGGAGGCTGTGAGTATTGGTGCCTATTGCAGCTACTGCTCGTGACCTCGTCATGTGGATGGGCAAGGAATCTCCCCACTCATGTCGGTCCTCAGCTCTTGCCTCATCACTCTCACTCAGGGGTGGCTCCTCCTCCTCGTACTCCTCATCCTCCTCGTCCTCCTCATCCTCCTGCTCATCCTCCTCCTCTCCCTCCTAGCCATCATAATCTAGATCTGCCTCCTCATCATACTCATCATCAATCACATCAGTAAATATATCAGCAGTACTATAGCATGTCTCCTTGGCCTTATCCTCTCGGTCATTTCCCTCATCTGGTGGTGGCTCTACATCTCCCATTGGCTCACCCATCGGGAATACTAGTGTTGGTCGAGTCACTGTCCACCACTCCTCATGCTCTCTAGTGGTACCGATGTCATCTGCATCAGAGATTGGTGGCTGGTCATGATCAAAGTCGTCAGAGTCACTCTTGGCTACAAGCTCAAGAGTGAGTTTCATTGTATCACCCAGTCTATGGGCACTCCACGTTGATCTCCTAAATGAGGATCATCACGGGGGTGGTGTCTGCACCCGTCCAAACTACCACATGACCTTATCATAGTAGAATGGTCATACTATATGGTCATGATGGCCAACCAAAAATATATCCATCTGCATCCTCCTCAACTATCTGGTATGATCTAGCTATTGCAATGTCAGCTCATAAGGTTTCCAAAGGATCTCATCCTCATCTAGTCGATCAAATTGTACCCTCCAAAAGTGCAAATCACCATACTACCATAGGCACCGCAGAGGATAGCTAAAATCCCAAGGATACCCTTTTGATGTCGCGCATGGATAGCCTACTAGTCTAGTGCATGTAATATGCTCAAGGAACCACACCTATAGAAGTGTGTAGTGCACCATACTGTCCACCTCTTAGAACACAAATTCCCCAAGATCATAGTATAGATGTGCCAGGATACACCGGCCCCAAGCGTATACTATCCACTACTCTATCGTCCCTCAAATCAAGTGGTTTAGTCCTCCCTCAAGATGCCCACCTCGACCATCAGGGATGAGAACTAGTGATACGGTATGCATCATAATCCGTCGAACCACTGGTGCTTGTGAATATAATAGCATAGATAAATAAATTCATCCTCTAACCCATGCATCATGAACGAGACCATATAAACAATATTGTAAATCATCCCTCTGCTCATGGAAGGTGCGGTCTTTGTGGAAATATACTTGCTCTCCTTGAATTGGCATGCGGAGAATCCGATGAACATCCTCTAATGTGATCATCATCTCTCATGTAGGCAGATGAAAATTGCACGTATCTACATTCCAATGCTCGCAGAGAGCCATCAGCATGGCATTGTGGTATCTCATAGGAGGCATAAGATATGCCCAATAGATGCCTACAACCTGCAGATGCTCCATCTCCTTTGTTGATAGGGCTAGAGCCAGATCTCTCAGGAAGCTCAACTATCTCCCTCCTAATCGTTGTCGTGATCAAGCGGGTACCTATCAAATTTACACAAATATGCTCTAAAACTCATCTAATATCTTTAATTTTTACATTTTTCATCATGCAAGTCTACTAAAGTCCATCTAGCACACTTTCCTAAAGGCCCTAGACACTTTAGAACCCTTTTGGACACTATGCGAAGAAATGGGACACTTTGTGAAGAAACGAGACACTTTGCGAACAAAAGGGACACTTTGTGAAAAAAAGGGACACTTTGAAAACTTCTTTTCCAAGATCCTAAATAAACCTAGATATGCATAAAAATCATTAAATCATTACAAAATCACAAAGCAAAGGTTGCATAATCGACTCACCTCATGCTGACGCTTGTCGCATGCCACATGATCTCGAAGAACATCTAAACGTGCAGGTGTGTATCCCCGTTTGCTCGGCATCTTCTCGTCTCACTTGTCACTCTCAAGCTACAAGAAGGTAAAATGAAATAGTAAGTGACAAATTACTCTCCTTTACCTCTTTTAACCTATTTTCATTTCTTTTTACTATGCATTAGGGTGATCCCACAATACTGGTTTACAATTTTTGGCCAAACTGGACACTAAACTGATTTTTTCTAACTAAATCTTCACTTTCAAGCACCTATAGCGGCTAAACCATGAGGAATTTGAAGATGATGCAAACTAGTGATTTGTGATATTTTGTCTATAGATTATAAATATATTTTTTTTCAAATTTTTTGGAATTTGATTGCACTTCTTTTTCCATCTCCTTCGAAAACTATTTTTTTCAGTAAACACCATTTTTAAGGAGTAATGCTCATCGTATACAAAATAACTTTTTTTCCATGAAGGATAAAATTCTATTTTTTTCGAATTTAGATTTTTAACTACAATATCTAGCTCTTTCATTTGGTTTCATAGTGTTTTATTGAATATTTTTTCCTTAATCAAGTTTCGAAGTCAAACCAATTACAATTCAAACATAGGCGGACTGTATACAACATAACTTTTTTTGTATGTATCGACATTCAATTTTTTTTTTTGATAATCTGATATTTTTCCACATGTGCAGAATAGAGAGCTTGATTTTCAGTGAAAAGCCTACATTCACAAGAAATAAAAAATAAATATAATAATAAAAGTAAATTTATTTAAAATTATACTTTTTGGTAAAGCTTATAATAAGGAATACATACTTACAAAAAATAATTTTTAAATGAATTCATTTGATCCCATAAAAGGTAAATCAAAAGTGGTTTTTTATCAGCATTTTGATAGGTGTAAAGGAGACTCTGTTATAGGTATGGTTTAAAACCAGCGGGGTCCTATCCAAGGGGGTTTGATCTAAGGTGGTTCGATCAAACCCTCTTCAATTGGAATCCTTTAAATGGAACTTTTCAAGGCTTAAATCATTATATTTTCTAAAAATGTGATTTCAGCAAAAATAAGGATCTCCTAGAAATTGTAAACCAATATTGTGGGATCACCCATTAAATTAGGGTTTCTTCTATCTTACACATTAATAAAGTACTCTTTCTTCAAAACAACATAATGGGAGCTAGGGAACTCCATTTTCAATGCCATTTGATGTGTTTGAATCGTGATTCCACACCTGACATCATCAAATTCCTATTATTATGTGACATGGTACTTGTAAATGTCCTCCAAAATGATATTTCTTATTTGATGTGGCTAGATTGCTACCTTGATTCCACCTTCGTAAAGCAAGCAGAATCAAGGGGTGTAATGCCCCACCAAGGAATCCATTAAAACAAAGCAGAAGGCAACAAATTAACCAAATAATTTTTTAAATTTTTTTAAAAGTTATTTGATTGCACAAACGTTCTAAGGATTCCAAGATGACATTACTATATTGTTTACAATAATAACAACACGTCATAACATCAAATCATAAACATAAGAACATATCATAATCATGAATGATCTGATCTCCTAAAATTTTATAAAGTCAAGATACTTAATCAAATGAGATTATAATAAATCTCGAATCATCATAATGTCATTACATAAGTTCTCTTATAGTTAATAAGAGAATGTACAATAAAGATGAAGAATATATATCACGTTGTCAGCTTTGTTCACGAGTACGCTCAACGTCCAACATCACGAACATTGAAGGATCAAGAACCTGCTCCACGAACAAATTTTCCCAAGAATAAAAACATCTGTAAGAGGACCCAATGAAGGAAATAACACGGTTTCCTCCCAACCGCGTGGAACCTGAAGGTTCACTCCCTCCGTGGTAGGAGATAATGACAGGTCCACAAAACAAGCAAACAACAACAAGGAAAAGACATTCATCACATGGCTGACAAAAAAATAATGACATAACAGTTTCCAGATTACATGATCACTAATAAACTCCTAGAGGCAACAATAGTAACACAGGTGACTCTACAAAAGAGACCACAAACATGCTTCAGGACAGAGTGTCATCACATAGTTGTTCTAAATTACCTTGGCGAATCTTCCTAGACCACCGACCCTCATCCAGAGTTACCCTGACAGTCTCTACCGATTCCCGACCCCTAGACAATCTCATGTGGAGTCGAATTACCTTTCAGGGAGACAAGGTAAACAACCAAGCCATTCCAAGCCTTCTCAACCTACCCTTAATCTAAACAAGCATTAAGGCACTAGGTGAGGCATTCCGTTTATCTTAATTATTTAATGAATCCCAAGTTTATTTATTAAGGTTTTCACTGAATTACAAAAACCCACAATAGGTTACCCTGGAAACTACTTAGGGTTTCGTCCCCTAATGCAAGCCACTCTTCCTATAAACATGATGCAACATAAAAATAACAAGGACTGGCAACATGCGTATACATCAACGCCATAATAAAACATATCTCATTCATGGTCCAATCATAGAATAATTCAAACACCTCAAAGGTAACAATAACTCTTGCATGGAAAAGTCCCAAAATATATTACGATATAAGAACATCAATAAACAATTATTAAAAGTTCTTTTCTTTAAAATCAACACTCAAGCCTCTAAAAAAAAAAGTACACATAACTCAACATCAAATACAATGGAAAACCATTAAGCACGAAAAGCAAAATCTCAAATGATCACATCATCCACATGACATAGACTATATAATCTCGTAATACCTCAAAGGTAATCAATACATCATGCATGGTTTAATTCCAAAATACCACATAGGTACACTAAGTAACGAACAAGGCCAACTTTGTAAATAATGATACCAAACAAATACCACATCTCACATAAAATATAAATTCTAATAAATGAATTTAGCATCAAAATTTCAATTTTTAATTGGAATAGAAAACTCAACCAAATTACATGTAATTTAAATACTTTTAAATCTCATTAAATGAGATTAACACAAATAGCAATTTTGATCAAATTTGAACACAATATACATTTTCAATTATAAATTGATATTTTCTTTCATTATTTAATCAAAAGGAAATTAAAATAAGCTTAAATAAGATAGCTAACCCACAATCTTGGTAGGCAATGCATTTAAGTTTTATAATTGTAAACTAGAGATGATCATTCCCTCATCTATTAAATTTTAAATGCACTCACAGTTAATTTAAAGAAGACATAGTAAAACAAACACATTGATAAATATCAACAGTAAAGGCGTTTTAACATTCTATGGTTAACAAGCAGTCAAAGACACATTCAATATCACCAATGTAAAGAGCTACCAGTGGTTAATTAAAACTAAGGCAATGATAAGTAAAGGAGAATCAGACATCAAGGTGTTTCATATTTAATAAGTAATGGAGGAACTATAAGTACACTGGCTGAGTGCAATACTTACTAAACAAAAGAATGAGGAGATTGCAAGAATAGAGATTGTGCGCAAAAAATTGCATGGCAAGGCATGCTGATCTATGAGTTTGTTAAATGCAGAGCACTGGAGATGGGCGCGTCTCACCAAACAAGATTTATAAATGAAGGAACGAGGAATAGTGAGTGTACAGGCCGCACATAGAATTGTATGGCAGAGCATGAGGTACGACAAGAAGATTAGCTGCAATGGACTTCAAATTACAAGAAGAGGGTGTGCAGTCTCTAATTTCATTTCCAGGATTGTTGCAAAGGAAATTGTTCTAAGAGATGGAAACCATTCTATTTCCGCCATACAAGAGTTGACTAGCCTGAATAGGCATATCCACCAATTTTTACACACATATTCATAAGAAAATATGATAAATGATTAACGTATGAGGTGCCAATTAATATGTAGTTATTGATATAAGGTGGAAATTATTCCAAAAATGAATTCGCAGTTTATCTATATCAAGGTCCAAACTAAGACTTAAATTAACAATCTTGGCTGATGTCTTCCCCCATAATTCAATCCAACAAAGAATGAGTAGGTCTAATTATAAGCACTCTATGGTGCACATCCAACAAAAGATGGAGGATATTGGTGATGCTAAATGAAACAAACTGAAAAATAAACATGCACTATTCATATTCTCTACAGTATTTCAATTTAAAATATTTCCTTTAGATCCAAGGATTCAAAGCGAATCAACCGTGTGGTTCAAATGATCAACTCCATAGTCAATCTTCAGCATTAGAAGAGTCTATAAGGAAAAGAAACATTTACTGAGAGGGATATGCTAGAAAACTAATGAATCTAAACAGGGGTGGCGCTATAAGACAATAAATAGATCAATATTTTCAGTAGCACTCTAAATAGATGGCATACAAAACAAATTATGCAGTTATATTTAAGCACCAAGCTGGAGACCAAGAAAGCGGCACAACTAGAGCAAATTGCCAACATAAATATTCAAACACTAGCAGGCACTTGGAACAACCATTCAATCAATCTCCAAAGTTATCAACAGAGTGAAGAGGAAGCAGCCAAAGAGAGCAGATTAAAGTACTATCACATAAAGTTTAAAACCCAAATCAAAACCACCGAACATCATAAGTAGGGGCGGCGCCTAGGGCAAGGAGTAGATCAACTTGAAATTTGGATAAGTTTCAGAAAATAAGAGAATACGTCTCAGGCCAAGTTAGATGAGGAAATCTGGCATCTCCAAGACTAAGTCATAGAATGCAAAACCTTAGGCTACAATAAATATATACGGGGAGAAGCAGAACAAAGTTTCAGGGATCGATCCAGCTAGACAAATAAAACCTCAGTCTAAAACCTTTAGAGAACATAGAAAGAGATTCGAAGAGATTCTTTTCATTGTTTCTTCTTTTCTTCTCACTCTATCTTTAAAAACTCTTCCTAATTTGTTTCATTTTAGATTGTACAGGTTGTTCAGAATAAATCTCTTCCACATGCAAGAATAACCATTTTCTAGCACAAATTCTTTTTTTTTTAAAACAAAGTTTCAGAAATACAGAGCAAGAAATTACAAATAATGAGAAGAAAACCTGATTTACAACTAGAAAACTGAGTTGAAGCAAAATCTATAGCTTCTGTTAATCTCGATCAGATCACCAAAAACTTGATGAAGAAATCCAAGCAATTATTTTTCCCAAATTATTTCTACAATCAAAATTGTTGTGCAATCCCTTTTTCAAAAACTACTCCATGAAAACTTTTTAGAAGAATTGTCGTGAATTAAATTGCAACCCCCAAAAGCTTTTAATGCATTTAATTACCTCAAGTTACAAAACTTAACTGATTGTAGTCATGCATTCGAAAATTGCTCAATTAGTTATAATCATTAAATATCTAAGATATTATCCTTCAACTCATACACAAGTTTTCAAATATTTATCACTTATTGAAAATATACTCTTTTAAAATATCTGCTTTTCACATAAATCCTATTTGCACAATTAATTCAACAATTTATATTTAAATAATTGTCTTTCCAAAAATTTAACATTCACTTTTAAAATAAATAACTTGTTTAGTTTATTTTAATAAATCAAACCTTACTCATAAACATTTAATCTAATGTTTAAACAAATTTACATTTAATCAAATATATTAACAAATTCACCATTTAACTAAAATAATTGATTCCCAACAAATCAACACAAACAAGATCGACACAAGAGGACCAGACAACAAACAATAATAGGTGATGAAAGATACTCGTTCAATAAAGAACGATAGATTAAATGAGGACTTGACACTATCTCCGGATCAACATAATTTCATTGGATTAAGGTACGCTTAGACTTGACAAGCAAGTGGAGTCGATACCCGGTACCTGTATCTGCATAAAACATTACCATTAAACATATAAACATATATCAGTAAACACACCATGAAGAAGAGTCACGACGTAGCAGGGTACTCATGAGTGAGTAGTGCTACTTTGTCTTCTTCACCAAAAATGACGAGCATTATATAACATAAACAACCATTTCTACATGATAACCACATAAAAACTCATAAGCAACATAATCCATATCTCAAACGTGTCTATTTCAATATCATCACACAAACACAGCCAGATGATCAGGATGTCAAATGTATCATCCACAATATAAAATCCACATAATGTCAGAGTCATAACTAAAAACAAACATCATAGTATCACAAACAACTGAAGCATATATCAATCTAACTGAATCAAACTAAGACAAAGTGTCACAACTGGAGGGACACTATAAGGGGGGGTATACATCTACCCTCAAATTTAGTTTCTAGAAGTTAGGAAAAAGGATTTTTGAACAACTAACAAATTCATGTTGCAAGATGTGGTTCCTAATGTTGTGGTTTTGCAGATAACTACATTGGGGGCTTCATTCTCATGTCTTTTGAATGAGTATCCTTTTATGAACTAAGGTGCACTGTTTAGATTCCTTTAGCTTACATATACATGTAAAGTCATATGGGCGCTAAAGTGGGGGATAACTATGGACACATAAATTGTACTCCTTTGTAGAAAGTACAATCTGTGACCTAATTAGGTCCTATTTTAGGCACCTTGCATCAATCGCCCCTTAAAAACTACATTTATAGGCCCCTAATGCTCATGATTTTGGGCTTTAAGGCCTATTTCACTCACAAATCACTTAAATCTTGACAAATAACATTCAAACCCCTCAAATTTTGTGAAACCCACCAAAAAAATTCTTGGTGGGACTAAGTCGCCCAAGATGGCGACTTAGTCCCTTTTGGGGTATTTTCCACTTTTGAGCGGGAAAATCACCAACCTAATTCAAATTTTTGAGGGATGTCGGCCTATGAAGTTAAAATAATGAGTAATTCGGTGTTAATGCCTATAAATACATGTTTTTAGGTCATTTTTCACATCTCCTAGTCATTTTACAAAGAAAAAATCAAAAGTCAAGAGAAAAATATCTTTCACAAGAAGATTCAATAACATTTCTACAACAAAGTTGAAGCTTAAGGGCAGAAAACTAGAGTTTTTCTAGGTCTTCAAGCTCACTTTTTGTTCAATATCTCACATTGCAAAGGACTGATCATGGATGCCTATGGTGAATCATGGAGAAATCTAGGTTGAGGAGATGCAACTAGCCATCAAATCACACCTAATGACTTGTTTTCAAAGTGATTCCATCTTCCATTTTCTTCTTATCTTCAGACTTAAGGTTTGCATAACATTTGCATGTCATTTGTAATGTTATAGGGTTTGTTGGATTGAAGTTTTGCACCATTCAAGTGCCATTTACTTATCTTATTCTGGCACATTAGAATAGGATATTGTCTCATTTTAGCTTTTCTTAGTCTTAGACACACTTAAGGCTAGGGTTTTATGTAGATTTTGTCTTTGGGTGAAACCACAATAGTGGTTTACAATTGAGAAGAGGAAGGAAAATGAGCTTTTTAAAAATTTCAATAGGAAGATTGGTTCGGTCGAACTCACATGTTCGACCAAACCCATAAAGTGGTTTGAATGAACCATATGGTTCAGCTGAACCATTTAAAAGTAAACGGGGAAATTAATATTTAATGAGGTTCGGTCGAATAGGGGTTCGACCGAACCCCTTTGAATTAGGGAATTTTTAAATCAAACCCTATCATTGTCAAACAAAAAAAGGCGAACTATCAGACAAAGCTCGTGTGCGGCGAATAGCGAACATGAACGACAGGGAATGGAAAAAGCTTGCAATGGGGCCACCATTTCAACTTGAAATATGAACTTGGACGTCCATTAGCAGGTTGGAATTCTTTGGCATTCTTTCTCTCTGAATCATAGTGATTTAAAATTGCATTTGTTTGCAAATTTGTAAACCCCAATGGATTTCATGAGACCAAATTTTTCTTGCAAAATGAAAACAAATTGAATGAAACGAAAATTCTAAACAAAATTTTCATTTAAAAGTTGAAGGCACATTATGAGAACAAAATTTATTGTTTATAATGAATATACCCTATTTCAAGCTCCCATTTTGGCTCATAGTTGTGAATTGCATTTGCTTAAAAGTTTCTAAAACCTTTTAAAAACAATACCCATTATTTAAAATTTGGATTTACAGCTACCAATTGCATTTGCTTGAAAGTTTCTAAAGCCTTTTAAACAAACTCATTTTTCAACCAAACTTGGATTTATAGCTGCCAATTGCATTCACTTGAAAGTTTCTAAAGCCTTTTAAACAAACTCATTTTGTAAAATTGGGCTTTACAGCCACCAATTGCATTTGCTTGAATTTTTTTAATATTCATTTGGCTTTACAACTGCCAATTGCATTTGCTTGAAATTTTCTAATATTTTTCCCCAATAGCAATGCATATATGCATGATATTATAAAAAAATTGGGACCACTTCAATGCTTCTTTTTCATAAGAACACATACCCCAATTGGGGCCTCAACCTTTGTAAAAACACTACCTTCTATTACTAATTCATTATATCCTTTCCTATATACTAGCATTAACCTAACAATGAGATCTCCCTACTATTATTTTTGTTCATCTTTAAACCAAGTTTACTCAAACCTCTAATTAGAATTTAAAACTATTAGAATTATGAATAAAATAGTCAACATCTATAGCCCGAAGATTTCCCCAAAATGTATAATCAAAATTTAATTTTGTTCCATCTTGAGGATATTTCCAACCTACAAGTATATCCATATTTTAGTTCTCTCTATATCCATTAATAGATTGTGTTGAAGGCATTGCTTAAATTATCAACATGGAGATATTATTTGTGAATATTATTATAGACTTATTTTTCTTGTAAACTTGAATTCAAAATTATACTTGAATGGAACCTTAGAAAAATTAATAGGCTAGATTTATTGCTTCTATATTATTGGTTGCATAACACTATCTTAATTATTCTTTGGATAAAATTTTATCTAAGTGATTGAAATGTTCAAATTGATTTTCAAATTGGTCACTCCATGAGTCTAGTTCTAGAGAATAATTTTAAGAATAAAAATCTATTTTTGTTTAGTGAATCAATAAATTACATCACCTCTTAATTGGATGAATTGTTGTAATGGAGTGCAACAAACCATAGTTTTATATAAATGATATCACATTTTTTGTGGCATTTTTCCAAATAATTTGTGTGGTGTTTATATGCATGCCTATTTTGCATACATTTAAGTAAAACTAGGCATAGTAAAAAATTCTACTAAATTGAGCAAATATTATTCAATGAGTGAATAATATTTGTAAGAGGAAGAAATGAAAAAGAAAATAGGTTTGTATTCTTTTCAAAGAGAAAAGATCAATAAAAGTAACATAACTTACAACATTAAAGAAGAAAACAAATAATATGTAGAAAAACATTGCAAAGTTATATTATGATAAATAATATCAAGTAAAGAAATTAGAATGTGCTTGAAGAATGAATATAAGTTAAGAATAAAGTAAATCAGAAGAATTTTTTCAAATAGGAAATTTTTATTGTAGTCAATAGAAATTATAAAAATTGTATGAAGAATTGTTGTAGTATATATAATGAAATATTATAACATAAGTTAGAAATAGAATGCTAGATATAACTAGAGCATATAATGTTGTAGTGGCCAAGAATAATAATGTAGAATAAATGTAACATGCAACAAAGAGAAACCAAGTGTTGTAGTGTAGGAAAATAAAAATAAATAGTAATTTTGTTTCATGCAAGAGTAGAATGAAGAATTCTCCAATGTAAAGAATATATAGAATATAAGTGTCGAAAAAATACTATTATACTGCATTTGTAGAATTTTAAGGATTAAATGGAGCGTATGAGGGATATATTACACTTTTGCATATAAAAGTACATAATGCCTTTCAAATTTGAATAAAAAATAGAGATTGGTGTTAAAATAGGGAAGAATAGAATGTAATGGGGTGAGATAAAGTTTTGGAAAAAAATGTGTTAGAAAAATTGGACAAATAATGAAAAAAAAAAGAATTTTGTAGATATTTTTTCAATCCTTTCAAAATTAGTTATAAAAAAGGACATTTTTGAGATGTTAAGAATAAAATCCAACATATTATGAAAATAGAGAAAGCTATTATAAGACATTGTATGATTAGAATGAAAATTCTTTCTTTTGTTTCTTGTAATGGTATCAAGAATGGACTATTGTAAGTATTTTATAAAATAGTAGCAAGAGGAACATGCATTTCAAAAATATAGTTGTATGATTAGAATGAAGATTCTTTATTTTGCTCCTTGTAAAGATGTCAAGAATGGACTATTGCAAGTATTTTATAAAATAGGAAGATTTATCATTTTAAAATGGTAGTGAGAGAACATGCATTTTGAAAATACAATAATTTGTATTAAAAAGTAGTTTAAATAAAAAATAAAATGATAAGAGGATAATTGTATTTGAGTTTTGATAAAATCTTTAATTAATTAAAGATAAATTTAATTAAAAATAATTTAAAATGTCTTAGTTAGAATTTTTTATTCAAGTAAGAAGAATGATTTAAAAAAAATAAAATTGTTAGGATATTTTTAGAGTCATGAAGATGTTTATATAATTGTGTATTCAATGTTTGAAACAATACATAAATAATAAAATGTTAGAAGACGAAAAATACATTAAAAATATGAAATTTAACATAATTAAGTAAGAAAATATGAGATTACCACTTAGATCTAGGAGAAGGTTAGGAAAGAGGGTTAAATGGGCCCTAAAATTATGCTATGGATATAGATGCTAAAACGTGAGCATGAAATATAAATTAATATTGTAGTGTATGCAATTCTTGACATCATATTTTCTTTCACTTTAATGGGATAATGTCACTATATGATAAAACATAATTAAAGTATAAAAAATAAATGCTAAAAGAAAAACATGAAAATAATCAAACATTTTGGATACATAGAATGATATACAGTGTGTTTGATCAAGGAGTTGATTCCCTTGAACTAAGATATGCAAAACAAGCATGTCAAAAAACACAAAAATCTACAATATATATATGCTAGAATAATACAACCAATAATACAAAGTATGCCAACAAATCATATATAATCCAACATAAACATTATACATATAAAAGGAAAAATGTCAAAATTACAAGGGTTGTGAGAGTATATGCCCCCTTAAATAATTGTATAAAAGAAATATATGTAGTTATTTTTAAGGTAACTAGAGGGGAATATAAAAATAAAAGTAGTTCATCACTAATTTTACAATAATACAATAGATCATTATCTAATGTAATCATGAAAGTTTTACTTCCATATAAAAAACTTTACATATTGTTGGAATTAGATGGAACAATCCCTATTGCATGAATCAAAGGTTTTCCGTGAAGGATTTTATAATAAGAAATTTATTCCCTATCATAACATGGAATAACAAGTGAAGCGAAATAGGGCTTGATTCTAGATAAGAAAATAATAGTTCCCAAAGGATCTCATCAAATAATAACAAAACCTTTAATAGAAAATTCAGGAAGAGTAAGATTAGAAGTATAAACAAAAATATATTTTAGGAATTAATGACTAAAAATATTAAGATTATTAAAAAACCATTTTCAATCAATGTATACTTAATGCTCTTATAGGTTTAGTACCAAAAATGATTAGAAGATAAATAATCTTCTATTAAACCACATTGAAGTGAAGTTTAGATGGAAGAAATGTAATCTCCATAATGTCAGTATATAATACACCCAATTTGGGCAACTATTTCAATAGGCTTAGTAGAAGAGGGAATATGGATCTTTTGTATAGAATTATGAAGAAACTCATGATATTAAGGTGAAGTTTAAATAATATCCCAAAGAGAAATATTATACTAAAGTTCTTTTATACTATTATACTCTTTAGTGTTCTTAAAGGAATACAAGAAGTCAACATGAAATACTGGGATTAGATAAAGGAAGAGAAACAATCTTAGTGTTGGTTTGTTAGTTTCACCAAGTGTTATAGGTATTCATTACTGCATAAAATTTAAAAATAAGAGTTTCATGTATAATCATCAACAAAATAAAGGTTGAAATAAGATGGGTCAACAAGGGATAATTCCTAGGTTCATTAGGAATACCTACCTAGATCATGAAAACTAAAGAAGATGGTGGGATGAAGTAAAATACCCACACAAAGATTTGGAACATCAAGGATTGATCATTGTGCATCATTATACAAAGCTCTAGTCCATTATATCTAGTTGTGGAATTTGTATAGGCAACTTTTAAATTTAAAAAAATGTAAGAGTTGATTTATTTTACTATAATATCCAAGAAATTTATAAAAATAAGAGTAATAAAATAATTATTAAATATTATCTAAATGAGTAAATATAACCATATTTTCATATGGAGGATTTTATATTATCTATAAGATTTGAGATAATAGAAAAAATATGTACAAAGATTAAATCAAGTCATTTTCTCCTATTCTTTCATTATTTCTTTCTTTTTGTACTAGGGTTAAATCTTCATCTAGGTTTGTTGTGTACTTATAAGAAACCTTTGTTCCTTAGTATCATGTTCTTGTACATTGTATGGTAACTTTCATGATAAATATTATGTGCATGTGTCCCTTCCTCCTATCAAATTTTCTTTATGGATATGAGGAAGTTTATTTCTAATTTTTTGGTTTCCTCCTTATCAAAATATTGCTTCAATAATTTAGAAATCATATTTACAAGCTTATATCATCTCTCTCATTTTTTTCTCTTATTTGTACCTTCAATAATGACTAAATTGATTTTACATGACCACCAATGTTAAGTAATGATGCTTTCCCTTTATTACTAGTTGTAGGAAATAAATCTTAGATGCAACCTTTATCAATATTTTTTAAGTCTTTAATGGCACATTTTGTACTAGAATGCACACTTGTAAATTTAAAATTTAGAACTGTTTTAGATTATGTTTTGTGTGCAATCTAGTAATTTGAATGTTTCGATTATTAAAAACTAGATAGATGTTGAATGTTTTTTTGTTAATGGTATAAAAATATTATTGATGAGTAGATGAATTATTACAACTATTTTAGATTTCTATTCCCTATATCTAGAGATATATTATTTACCAAGGTCTCATTTCTCCTTTAGGTGTAGATACATATATATAACATGGAAAATGTAGATGTTCCACCTAAGCGAGAAGATTTGTTTGCAAATACCACTAATGAGATTAAGAAATTGAGAGACTCATTACCATAGGGTGCAAACCTAGGGATATATTTTGAACCATGCATGTCAATATTACATAGTCTAGAAAAACTAAGAGATGAACTTGAGAGGACTAGTGCATTTTCTCCAGATAGAGTAGCTGCTATTCTTTCCCGCATGTGGGAAGAAGTACATGGTGACGTTCCCCTTAAACAAATACAGGATAGTGTGACCAAAGAAATGATAAAAAACACTTGTTTTCCATTCTATCAAAATGTGCGTAAGGTTAGGGGATACCAAGTCACTAGATGTGTCGATAGTGTTATGGCCTCATTGATCTACCCATGATTTCTTGCAGCACATGGTCAATACCCAAACAATGACCAAATTCCATTGTATTTTGTTAAGTAATTGTATGTTGAGGTCCATTTGGGCCTCAAAGTCAACTACCCATATGTTGGTCAGGGGTGTGGTAGGATTGTCGATAGGCCCACCTATTGTCTAGTAGATAAACTAGCCCCAATGTTTAGGGTATTGGTTGTCAAGAGGTCTCCTGCTTTCACCCCAGCTATAGCCCCCATAGTAGATGAGGTTGTCATTGCTTCCCAAAAGGAAGCAATTGACACTATAGGTGACATTGCAACTGCCACCACTAGGATATCTACTGATCGTGTAGGTCAGTATTTGATGTCTAGAGGTTCTCGATCCACACCATTTTCAGTATAGTGGACCACCATGGATCCTTATACAATGGTGAACATCCCTACTCCCACACAACTTGAGGCACTTATAGGAGATATGGCACGTAGGACTCTGCATTGTTTAGCTAAGGACCTCTTGGAGGCATATGCCTTCATTGCATTAGACTATGGGATCAGTATAGAGCATGTTAGAGATCATTTGGTATGCAGAGGTCGTTCACTTCCAGGATCCCATCACTCTCAACCCAGCACTAGTGCACTCAGGATCCACCTACAAATCATTCGATAGCTGCACAGACTATGGGTTTTACTGAGATGTTGATTGGTTCTGGTTTGTCATCGCTGATGCCATCTCACCTGCATAGTACTCTTCACTCATCATTTATGGAACGACATGGGATAGATCAGATGGATGAAGATGTTGGTTCATCACTTGATCGTATAGTTGATATGGTGGAGGCAGTCGTTTCAGAGGACTTAGGTCATCCGATATCAGATGATGTGCATGTGTATGTTTCAATTCCTTTTTTATTATTTTTAAAATTTATTTTTAACTAGATATTCATGTACTAATATATATGTATATATATTGTAGGTGGACATACCTCATGTCACTCCTAGCCTTGTTCCTCCAGATAGTGTACATTGACGTGACTCTGTGGACGAATCTGCTGCTAGTGGACATGTGAGTTTTAAATTTTTATATATACACATGTATATGTATATGCATATGTATGCACATAGATCTAGATAGATATTTAAAAATATACAAATACATTCTTAAAAACAACTTTCATAAAATTCATTTAATATAAATTATATGTATTTAACACATTTTGTACACATTTTTATTTGCAGGGCTCAACACATCCATCAGAGTAGGACCGTTCTCATTCAGATGGTTGTTCAACTAGGATTCAACATTCATATTAGGCCCTGCAATAGATTTATGATCTTTACTACATGTATTTGCTTATATGATGATCTTTAGTATTCGACATTTGATTATCTTTGCTTATATACATACATTTGGCTATTTGCTTATATGATGATCTTTAGTATTTGACATTTGATGATCTTTTCTTATATAAATACATTTGGCTATTTGCTTATATACATACATTTGGCTCTTTGCTTATAACATGTTACATGTTTATACATTGAATCTATTTACATGTATGTATGTGTTTGCTTATGTTTACATGTTTACATGATATATGTATACATTTGCTTATTTGATGATCTCTTAGAACTTACATTTCCTTATATGATATACATTTGATCTCTAGTAGAATTTTAGGAAATGAACATGCCACTTTATAATTCAGTTCATTCATGTTGACCACAATAAATAATTTGCACGCACACCCATTGAATTTTATAGTAAGAAGTCAAAAATTATAAAATAAATGAATCTCAAGCTCAAGTAAACTAATGATATTTTATAAATGAGTTATAAAATATAATTATAAAGAAGAGGTAGGAACATTCCTTTTATAATTATATACCATCCTTCAAACACTTTCCCTCTAAGTTATAAAAAATTTACGTTAAATTATTTCATAAATAATCTCTTAATCTACACCATTATTAAATTATACAAAAATTTTATTCTTTGAAACATTAAGAAAACTCAATTCAAATTATACCTCTATTGTCTTTTTGACAATTAACAAAATTATAAAATTACTCTAAGATATATGTTGCATATCTATACATTATAAAACAACAAACTCCACAATGCAATAACTTGTTTGATTACCACTTGAAAACCAGCCTTATAATAAAAGAAAGAGGTCAATGACTAAATCTATAAATGGAATGATCAATCATCATTTCAATCATCTTGATACACTTGAAAAACCCAATTGTTATCATGTTTACTTCTTTATAATGAGTTGAAAGAGTCATTACAATTGTTTGGTGTACATTTGACATCAAATAAGAAGAAACACATGGGATTACAAAAGGATATTGCTCAAAATGTTAAAAAGGGTTTAGATTC
>VDFB02137078.1:0-23179 GCA_007258455.2 Sequoia sempervirens | reverse complement strand
TCACTTTTAGTCAAAGTCATTTATTTCTTTGTCCAAATTTAAAATTGATTTATGTAATTTAATTTTTAATAGTTTTAACATAGATTTATGAAGAATAGTTTTAAATATATATATATAGTAAAGTGGACATATTTTTATATTTTCCTAATAAGTATAATGCCTAATTCTCCTCAATGGGTTAAGATGACTCTTAATAACATAGTTAGCCCATGCAAATGTAATAGTGTAAAATATAGTAATGAAGGTGCATTTAAAAATGATTTTTCCCCTATATGGGGGAGATAATGTGATGAGGAGCATATATATGTAGTGGGTGAGGATCATAAACAATGAATCCCTATCCAAGTGATGAAGTAACATAGATCTAATTGGCTTGATAATTATCATGTCATAATCAATTATGAGGGACCATGTTGACAAATAATCATGTAAGTGTAAATAGATAATGATGTGATTGTGAAGGTATATGTAAATCTAATTGTCCCTAGATGGAAAGGATAACACAATAAATATCATTAGGTGAAATGGGTATAAGAAAGGTAATATGTGATGAGTAAGCACCATTTCCCACATACAATAGGATCACCAATAGTATAATTTAAAATGCATGATATTATCTGGTTATTTCATATATTTTCAATTGGGAGTGAAAAAACCAAATGCACAAGTGTTGAACTAGGGAATAATGGTAAAAGGACTAATCCAATTGGGTCAAAATTTACCAAAAAAATTACTTCTATGAAATTTGGATTATATTTAGATTTATATGAAGGATGAGTTCCCCTCATGGTAAAGCTCATTGGACAACACCATTTTTATTTTTTCATTAATTATCTTTGGTATATGTACATAGATCAAGTATAATGAGTTTACTTATTGTTTATCCAAGGTCTCAAACTCTTGTAATTGGTGTTCTTGATATGTGTAATCATCAATGCTATCACTAAGGGAGATACATAATGATAGAATCTTAAGCTCAAGAAGCATTATGGCCTCCATTTCATAAACTAAAGAGTAAGCCTAATGGGAGTTTGTATTCTAGTACAATATGCCCATAATGTTGGGACAAGCTATGTGTGCATATTAGTAACTTTTTTGTGAATTAGCTTTTGTAATATTTATTTAATAGTCTTGCACTAGAAAATTTAATAATACCTTCATTCCTTATAATCCTAATAGAACTATTTTATTATAAATTTCATTCAAACAATCTAGTTTATTTCCTCTAAATTTATTCTTCAATTCATGCATTTAGTTCACCAACCATTTTTGGAGTAATGTCATAAGACTCAAAGGAAAAATATGAAGAATTTAATCCAAGTTTCCATATTATGCACCCTAAACTTTATACCATGAACTGTTTAATGAACTGTTTGATATAATGCCTCAAATAAATTTCAAATAGTGTTTTTGACGGAGTATGATATAAATAGTATTTTTGATATAAGGCCTCAAATAAATTTCCAATAGTGTTTTTGATATAATGCCTCAAATAAATTTGTTAATGAACTATTTGATATAGGGTGCATACAATGGAAACACTATTTCTATCTCCATCAAAAATTACCATGAACTATTTGATATAATACCTCAAATAAATTTGTTAATGAATTGTTTGATATAGGGTGCATACAATGGAAACACTATTTCTATCATACTCCATCAAAAATTACCATGAACTGTTTGATATAATGCCTCAAATAAATTGGAGGTACCCTGGTAGAAATGTATGCAAAATGTGGAAGCATAGACAGGGCATGTTAATTTTTCGACAGAGTCGAAATGTATCATCAAAATAATGTATGTTGAAAAGACTTTAGAAAGTTTCAAAAAAATGTAGTTTCCATTCAACAAATTTGCAAAATTTTGCATTTAGGGTTTTGAAATTCAAAAAACAAATGCATTTTCAACTCTACGAAATTCAAATTTGACAAACCTAGAGCTCGATATGCAAGTTGGACTGATGAACTTTGGAAAGATGAAGTCGTCACCATTTGCAATCACGTTTGGTTCATCGCACACATGTAAGCACAGGGAAAGCAATGATAGAAGGAAAAAATGACTGTGACATTCACTGTTTTTTTTTTGGTTTTTTTTTAAGGGGTTTGTTCGAATCCATGTTCGATCAAACCCCTTAATTTTTTATTTTTTTTAGGGTTTAGGGTGTTCGGTCGAACATATAATGTGGTTTGGCTGAACCATTGAGTTCGATTGAACCCGTCGACTATGGAAAAAGGAAAAAAAAAAATTCCTTCCTCATCTAAATTGTAAACCACTATTGTGGTTTGACCTCATGACAAAGACAATGTAAAGTCACCCCAACTCAAAGCATACATGGAAAAGACAACTTAAAGTCTTCCCCAAGCTGAAAATAGGAGATGACAAACATATCTTGAAGTTTTCCTTAGGCCAAGAAAGAAAATGTCAAGCACTTAATGAAGTCTACCCAAGGTTGAAGTGAGGATGTCAAGAATGAAGCCAAGTCCACCAAGATTATGCTATTGCTTCTTATTATGTTTTGATAGAATTTTTCCAAGCATCCATAGCTTGTTTGGAAGCACCTATTTTATGCTTTTATCCATAGCAGCAAGGCAGTGAACTGTTTGATAAAATGCTTTGGTAAACATGTACAAAAAAATGTGGTAGCATAGATAAGGCAATGAATTGTTTCAAAAAATGGCTTAAAGAAATGTGGTCTCATGGTGATGGAATGGCATGAAAATCCATAGCAATTTGCATGTCATGGCATTCCATCATCATGAGACCACATTTCTTTTAGGCATTTTTTTCAAGCAGTTCATTGCCTTGTCTATAGTATTGCTTGCTATTATGCTTTTGATAGATTTTTTCCAAGCATCCATAGCTTGTTCAAAAGCACTTTTTTTATGCTTTTAGCCATAGCAACAAGGCAGTGAACTGTTTAAAAAAATACTTTGGTAGACATGTATGAAAAATGTGGCAACATAGACAAGGCAGCGAACTATTTGATAAAATATGTCAAAGAAATATGGCCTCATAGAATGACATGATAAGAAAATGCAATTGGCAGTTGTTCCTACTTATTAGTTATGCAATGTGAAGTAATTGCATAACTGCTTAGGTTGACTTTGTAAAAACTATATTTTAATTGAAATTTTGTCATCTATCAACATCTAGTTATTAGTTATGCAGTGTGAAGTAATGTTTTGACTTTGAAAGGTGTGCAATAAAATGTAATCAATGATATGAATATAAACTACAAAAAATACTTTTTTACAATTCATTAGTTAAAATTTTATTTTATTTGCTATCTATATCTCTATATGCTATGGAAATACCTTTCAATTTCAAAATAAATAGATTTTATCTTTTGTTCTACAATTTTTTACATTTTTTTTAAATATTCAATTTTTTCCCAACTTTTTAAATAACTCTTATACTTTTGGTTTGTCAATTTTTTCCCCAAAAGATTTTTGCTACTATGCATTGGAAGCATGAAGCATACACATGAATACATGCAATATACGTGAAGTATACATGTGAATAAGTGAAGAATACATGCGAATAAGTGAGGCACAAGTAATTGAATCATTCCAAAGGATACAAACCACCAGGAATGAAGCTTATTGAGCAATCAACAGTAATTAATTAAGCATTAGATGTAAAAAAAATGCATGCCTACAACATTTAAGCATACGATTTATGCAATACACATGTAACATCATTCAAGAATGGCAGTAGCAAAATAATATTTTTTTAATCAAAAAGTCGTAAGGCTATACAATGATATATATTGATAAAAGTATATACAATATATCCAAAAAAGCCATACAGGCTTAGTACAAAGGAGCCATATTATGAACATAAAATGTCACATATATATTGATAATACAAAAAATATGTTCCAAAATGCCACATAGGCATACAACAAATGACCCTGAAATAAATCTTGTGTTGCCTTCAAAATTCAGCTGGATAGAGTGATTGTTGGTTCTCTAGTCTTTTGAACATGCTCGCTAGTCCTCCTCTCTTCACTCTAGACCTTCAACTAATACAATAAAATTTAAAGATGTTAATACACAAAAATTGAATTTTGGAATGACATATAATGAAATATAATCACTTACCACATACAAATAGTCATCATTCACATTTACATCATTACCATGTCCATGATTTGGAGTGACAACCACTTGTAGCAACCATCAAGATAGAAATTAAGCTACAAAAAATTATTGTGAAATTTTTCTATTATAGACCATAAAAGAGCAAATATAATGTCAAATTAACTAATTTGTTGCATACGTCTCTCAATGGATTAGAACTGGCTATTACTGCAGCAACTCCATGGTCCATTGTGCCACCAACATCACTAGGGTTATTTGACGTCAACATATGCAAATGGTAAATGAAAGAGTAAATGGTAAGGTGAACTATTAAATGTTAATGGGATGGGATTAGGAAGGAATAAAGGAAAAAAAAGTGAATTAGGAGAAGATAATGTGACATGATCAAGGAATACAAATGCAATGTTTGTGTTTCTCATCAATTTTTTAGATTTGTATATGCAAAATTATGAAAACTAGTTAACATTATTTTACAACACCATTATTGAATAAAGGATACCTTAGTATAAGTTGTTTGAGGAAATTACTTGCAAGGTGTGGAGGTCAAAGTTCCACCAGGAAACTATTCAAAATCCAAAGCATGTTATGAGACAAACATTCAAATATAACATTAAACTGTTCAAATGCAATAATAATACCTTGAATACTAGTTGCATACTTGTGGACTCAACATCAAGAACAAATAAGATCTGTAGGAATGGTGAACGTCTCATGAACACTCCAACCCTGAAATTTCATCATATCAAAATTCTAGACTTATTTACTTATTCTTAAATTTCAAAATATAATTTAATAAACAACATTAAATGAACTTGTTGAATTTTACCTGAGTGTTAATGTTGAATGTATCATTCAGCAAATCATTTGTGAAAGCCATCACCTCTGCAACTAATGTAGGCTATGTAGATGCATCCCGAGCACTCTGATAATCGTACATGCAAACTGCACCACAATGGTGGGGTAGAGCTCGGGGCTTGCACATCTCCTCCACATTAGGCTCTACTAGAAGCCTTGTGCACATTGTAAAATGGTCTGGGTGAGTGAGCCAATTGACTCGAGCGTGTCCACCTCTACACTATCCTTAATAGTGGAAGGAACAGTGACATGCTCCACCATGGGTCTGGCCAAGGGTCTTGATGCCAACTTTGGATTATGTCATACAGCAGGTCTATCATGTGTGGAGCCCCCACCTCTACCCTGAAAGTCTAAGATGTCAAAATAATTTGGCATCTTATTGAGGATTAACTCACAATAGAGTTTCCTCAAAAAGTATTGTGGTACCTCATGGTTATTGCGTGTAGGTTGGTCAAATACCATCCACCATCAATCCCAAATTTATTTTTAATTAACTTATGGTGGCAATAATGGATGGGGAACCTCCTGCATGTATGAGACAAAGGTGCGCTTTTTTTCGAGTCTGTAAATAGGGCACACAATTTGACTTTGCTATTTTTTTTTTAACATTTGCATATGACAAACCACTAACATAATATTGTCTCTTCTCATGCCTCTTATTTGACCAAAAATTTATTTTCTCGCTCATTTCTCCTACATGAGATACAATTGACTTCAATGATTCAACAATCCCTCTCCTATAAGGGTGGGTTTCGACATGCCTGGTTAATCTTCCAATTAATTGTTCAATGTCTCTTTTATTGTTTTCAATTTGATTTAGAATATTTTCTTGTGTTCCTGAAGGATTCCTATGAATTGATGAAGAGGTTTCAGGTTGTTCTTAAATAGGAGGCTCTTCCTGAGGGGGTGACTATGGATTCTCAATGTTTGGAGGTGGAGATTCATTCCCTAAGAATTAAAACAAAATTTTACTATAAAAACCTATTTCAAACTGCATTCTAAATTAAATTCAAAATAAATAGAATAAAAATACATACCTCTTCACAATCTTTGATGTCTCTGATGTGTTGGTGGCATCGTTGTGAAAAATAGCAAGCTAAGGATGAAAATAATGGATGATATTTGGCAAGCGCGAGTTGCAAACCTCAAATCCTCCAAGCCAAGCCACTGGTTGAAGTGAAATGAGGGTTTCAAATGCACTTTTTTCTTTTATTCAACTTTTCCAGTTGGTGCATGCCAAACTTGGTGCACACCAAATGACTTCAAGTCATTTAGTGTGTGCCAAATGGCCAATTTCGGCCTTTTTTTGTGAATTTTTCCAATTTGGCACCTAAATTGTGTCACAAATTGGTGCAATTACCCATATCAATTCCAATAACTTAGAATATTTATGAAAATTATAATAAAACTAAACACTATTTTATTTTTCATAAGCATGGCATTTATAAAAAATAAATTCAATGTTATAATCATGTATCTCCTTAACATGTATTTTTTCAAGATCCTTAGACCCTTCTCATATATGTGACCCATCCTCTAGTGTCATAACATAATTTTCCCTACAATTTTATTAGTCCCTAAACCTTGAGAATCCTTTAACACCTAAGAAGTATGACCATTCAAAGTGGAAGAAATACTCCATTTTATTGCTAAGTACTAATTGCTAAGTTAAATATTTTATAGATCTATTCACCATGAGAAAATAATAACTATTACAATGAACTATGCATACACCTACTTGAAATAGAGTTCCTATCTAAACACCCTTAGCAAGCATTGTAGTTCTTTTTACCATCTTGCACCCTCGACTTAAGAAAACAACCTTCACACTCAAATATTTAAATTTACTTGTAGAAATTAGGTTTTATGAAAAACTAGGGATATGTAATATACTATTGATCCTCCTTCACTATCCATTAGGGAATCAGTTAGGACTCTACCACAATGAATAATCTTTAGATAAAAGTTATCTTAAGGTAAAACTTCTCACCATTGTAATCTTCATATTTTATAAACCAATCTTGATGTGAGATCATGTGGAAAAATTTATTAGATTCAATTAGTGATACACCATCTAATGCATGTGTAGCCAAGGTTGTAACAAAAGTCACCAGCATCATCTTGGGAGGACTTCTTTGATCCAATATTACAATATTTCTTTCTCTTTTTCTTCTCCTCCTTGCAATCCTTTTAGTAATGGTCAACCTTACCATAATTTCAACACTCTCCATTGCACTTGCCATGAGATTTGGATCTCCCATAGGATTTAGATCTAGACTTATCGTGGCTCATGTCATCACCCACCCCATTGACTTGGTGATTGTGCTTTGCATAGTCAAAACAAAAAGTGGTTCCATAAATTTGGAAAACAATATAGAAAATTCATTCTATTACCCTTCTCCATTTTTACTACAATAGAGTGCAACTAGGTAAAAACCATGATAAAAACATTTAGGTGTTCAACCACAAAGCCATGCTCCACCCTTAGGGTACATAAATTCTTTCTTAGGAAGATTTTGTTAACCAGATATTTAACTTGACACAAATCTCTCAATTTCTTCCAATTAGATTATGGAACTCAAAAATATCTACAAAATAGTCATTCTTTGAAATAATGTTGGACAACTCATTTTTTTTATTTTAGTTTACTTTAAAAATCTATGACAAAAAAAAAATCAAATTTTGTATTCGATGGTCAAAAAATTATGTTTTTCATGTAAACAACATTAAAAACAAGACGGATACATCTTTCCTAAAAAATATCTACTACAATTCTTTAATCTAAAGAAAAAAAAAATTCTACTATTTATTTATTTACTTAAATTTACTTTTAAAAAAATTATAAACAATTAACTATATCACATTAATCAACCTGAACAAAATTTTATAATTAAAAATAATTACTTGAATGTTATCAAGATATTAATGAACTACTATTTAAAAGATGTTCAACTTAAAATAATTCAGTAAAAATGTTGTCAATATCAATTTTAGGTCCTTCCCATTAAAAAATATAAATGATTCTCCTTTTTTTATCGACCAAACTCTTGGAGCCACCCTAAACCAAAAAAATCCAATGGCATTCTTTGAGAACTTGTACTCTTGAGAGAGAGGTCACAAGTTCAAATCCTGCAGGGGTTAAGGTATGTACACCTCATATTGTGGAGCACAAGTTAGGTGCCTACCTCATATTGGAAGTATGAGGAGTCCCATATACTATAAGTCATCTGTAGACCCAAAAACAGACCGCCTGATATCGTAGACTATAAAAGGGCTTTTCCTTTCCTTTTTCGACACGCTTCTCCGTCAATGAAAAATAATATTCATATTATGCTGTCGAATCTGCCTTCTAATAAGACAATATAACTAGAAGACTTCCTTAGAGTCATTGTTCAACTTACCATAGCCATATGATGTTGACGACGACTTTTCAATGACTGAAATTGCTCATCGTTCATTCTTTTCCTTCTTTCTCGAGAAAATTGTAGAAAATAAGAGTAGGTTGCATCATGATACTGACGATATGAAGAGAGCATTAAAAGACTCAATATTTATAGAAAGCTGCACTAAATGTTAGTTTCCTACAATTTTCTAGTCCTTAGTTTTCAGCTTGGATATTCGTCATATTTGTGGACTGAAATTTGGAATATATGACCCTTATAGTGATCAAGATTCACTTATTTATAATAACCGTGCAGTCAAATTTATCACTATTTTCTTCTTTAAATTCATATCGTCCACACTAAATAGAGATGTGGGTATGTTAAAAAGCTCTTTATGAAAGGAAAATGTTGGTAGGAAAAAGGGTAAAGAAGATGACTGTGATCTCTATTCTAATAGTTTTGTTCTTGCCACTTAGCAATCTTGTTGTTTCTTGATATTTTAACTTAGACATTCTTACACTTTTCTTATCTTTTGTTTTAGATTTGGATTGGTCCTACTTAGACATTGAGGTTGTGTCTTCTATCATCCACCCTTTTTGTGTGAAAGTGTATTATTACCGTTTTAGTTTTTAAAAAGTAATAAAGACCCATTCATCATAAAAACCTAAAAAATTAGAATGCTATCAAAACATTAATAACCGCAAAATCATTACGCAAGATCTGTTATTTAAAAGACAGTCTACTTATCAAATAATCAATAATAATTTTACACCCCAGTGATTTACCCATTTTTATTCGCAAAACAATTTGGACCACCATAAACTTGAAATTTTTTTAAAAAAATCAGATTCTCCCAATTGTTTTATGTTGCTGTCGAGTTAGAAAACTTACAGAGAAGACTAGCATGCATCATGCGTCTGACAATATGAACACAACATTAAAAGAGTCAATATTTCTAATTTTCTAGAAAGCTTCCGTAGAGTTATTGTCCAACTTATGAACTTGACGGTGACTTTTCAATTACCGAAATTTCCAGCCTCCTTCCTCGTCGTATGAATCACGCATCCTCTGCTCTTTTAACTTCTTCCAGAGGAAAATTGTAGAGAATAAGAGTAGGTTGCTTCATGCTACTGACGATATGAATAGAGCATTAAAAGGTTGAATATTTATAGAAAGCTACACTGAATGCTAGTTTCCTACGATTTTCTATTCCTTAGTTTTCAGCTAGGATGTGGTGGTGTTCGTCATAGCAGTTGACTGTAGATTTCAGCTTACTGAAATTTGGAATATATGGCCCTCATACTCATCAAGATTCTCACTTATTTTAAGAAACTATGAATAGAGCTATGAATAGAGCATTAAAACAGTCAAACATTTCTAGAAGACTTCCTTACACTCATTCAACTTACACTACCCATATCATGTTGACGGTGACTTTTCAATGACTGGAATTCCTCATCGTTCCTTCTTTTCCATCTCCCCGAAGAAAATTGTAGAGAATAAGAGTAGTTACTGACAATATGAACGGAGCATTAAAAGATTCATTAGTTACAGAAATCTGCACTAAATGTTAGTTTCCTACAATTTTCTATTCTTTGGATGTGGTAGGGGAGAGGGGCCCATAGTGGAGCACCTTAATTTCGTGTTTCTCAAAATTCTATGTGAAAATTTCAAATCACTCCCAATTTTGTACAACTGTTTATTTGACAATTCATGTGCTTCTATATTTTGTTTTAGGGCCATATCATCAAATATGATGCCACATCAACATGCTCTTTGTTGAGGTATCCAAAAAAACCCCAAAAAAAGTGAGACGGATAGTGGTGCACAAAGTCATGTTTTATTGGTGCACTGATGTGGCATCACATGATTTGTCAGTTTGCGTACTTTATGGATAAAAAGTGTTTTGCAATTGGATCTTAAGGTGCTCCACTGTGGGGCCCACTAAGGACTACTTCTATCCCCACTATTGGAACCCGCTCCACTATGGGCCCCTCTCCCATTGTGTTCGCCATAATTGTTGACTGTAATTTTTCAGCTTACTGAAATTTGTTATATATGGCCATTATAATGATCAAGGTTCTCATTTATAATAACCGTACAGTCAAATATATCACTATTTTTTTCTTTAAATTCATATTGTCTCCAAGTATTACAGATGTGGGTATGTAAAGATCACTTTATTAAGGGAAAAAAGTTAATCAGATTTGTGGCATATTTTTTTAGTGAGTTTATTTCATCGAGTAAGATTGGGGTATTTAATGTCAGGAGTATTGTTGTGTCTTTTATTTGTTAGAATATTGGTGCACTATAAAAAAGATTAATATAATTTTATGTTATGTGAACAGTAAAGTATGTATTTCTACTGATAAAAACCACTTAAATATCATAGTATTTTAAATAAGTTTAATATTAAGAGTAATGATGAACCATCACTATTCAAGGATTTTTTTTTTTTTCATTGATTGCACAATGTGTATGCAATAATATATCAACACCTGACAATTAAAAATTCAAGGTAATCACTTGTGTAGCTACCAAGGAAATGCAATACTATTGCATTTATTATATATGAATGAAGCTTCATATTTAAAATTTCAAATGCAACATGGGCATGTAGGAATTCAATATTCTTTTAGTTGCAACATAGATACACAAAAGGCCGAAAACCTAGATTAACTTATAAGCCCAAAGAATGTTATTGATTTTGAAGTGTAAAATAATTTTGTATTTATTAACTTATTTTAATAGTCATAATTACATACCTTACACTTCTACCATTACAAATATATTAAAAAAGGTGTTTCAACCTTACTCTTAATGTTAAAATTATTAAAATTATGATTTTTGGGTTATAAAATAAAAAATCTCAATTTCTAGATCATAGGTTTTATTTTTATCCAAAATAAATATTCTAGGTTGTTCATCACCACTTCTAGAATTTCTTTGTTACATAGGTCTTTTTGAGCTCTATAATTTTTTAAAATAATGAACCCAATTGGTCTATTAGATCAAACTTATGGCATTTAGAAGTTGAGACCTTTTCATAGGAAATGCAAAAACAAGTTGGACAAGTGAAAGTGTTTTTGAAATGTATGGTGAAAAGGGGTGAATAATGGTATCACTCTTCACATACATTCATTCAATAATGTCCTAGGAGTCCTAATTGGATTAACTATCAACCACACAAGGTGAGTCAATTCATAATAAGGAGGCCCTAGGAGGGAGCTTTTTCAACTTTAAGGGGTTCACCACCAAGCAAAAGCTTGGAAAAGACAAATAAGCATTCAACTCACAAAACCTAATAATGCAAGCTAAATGAAGGATGCAAACAATGAAATTATTCAATAGGGAGTTAAGATGTATGTACCTTGAAAGTCTAGAGATGCTATGAGGATTTCGAAAATGCAAAGAAGCTTCCAAAATGTGCTATGGAGGACTAAGACACCCTTACTGTTGTCTTAATCCTACTGCTATTTTTCAGAGCAAATGTGAAACCTTCAAATGTCGAAACTGGATCTAGAAGAATTTTTGAATAAAACCCTCAAGAAGACTAAGATACCTTTATTGTTGTCTTAGTCCTGTTTAGAAATTCTAAAATCTCTGAGTGTGATCCTAAGGCTTGATTTTTTCTCTTCCTTCTTCTCTAATCTCAGGGTCTGAAACCTTCATATTTGGCTTGTAGGTGAGTTTATGTGAAGATAACAATTTTGCAATTTGACAACTTTGCACTTCAAAAGATCTTCAAGTCTTCAACCTAAATCTGCAATCACAAATACACAAGAGGGGAAAAACTTGTTGAATTGCTAGTGAATGGGGTTTTTCCTTGGTAAAACCCCTTGTTGGTAATTATACCTTGAAATGAAATAGAATAATGAAGGAAATGGTGAATGAACAACATGCAATGCTAAAACTCACCAAACCCTTGTTGTAAAGTCTGCAAACTTGTGTGAAATGGTTGTCATGGATATGGATTTTGAATCAAAGGAATGCTTGATAGATATGGACTTTAATTGCTTGCTTGAATCAAAACCCTACATCACAAATGTTAGCACAACAACACACATGATGCAAGAATATCCTTGATATGATGCTTGAAGAACTATTCTTAAATGCTTGAATGCTTGTTATGAAGAATGAGTGAAGGAACCTTGTATTTATACTTATCTATGTTTAATATCCTGAAATTATATCACACTAAGCTGACATATGAATTCATTAAATAAAGGAGGCTAAATTTCGCCATAATTTGAAATTAAATCCCAAAAAATGACTCAAGGGGGACTAAGATGCCCTAGTGGCGCCTTAGTCCCAAGTCATGAAACTTGGGGCATAGACACCAAAAAAGGGCCCAATTAAGATGCCTCAAAATTAGGGTCCCAAGACCTTTGGGGGACAAAAACACCCTAAGTGGCATTTTAGTCCCAACCCAAAAATTAGGGACACTCAAATAAAATCATTAAATTATCATTTATTCCTTAGAGAATGTTAGGATTAGCCCAAAAAAATATAATTCATAGGGCTTGTGGACACACAATAGGACCAATCAAGACATAAATAGGGATAAATAAAGCAAGGCGAGCCCAAACAAGTGTGAAATACAAGGGTATGCATTTTACTACACTACGGTTTTAAAGGGAAGTTATAATTTTTTCTAATGTGCTTATGCAAATTCAAGTGCAAATAGAAAATGTTGTACTTGTTGCTCATTTTTAGATGCTTTTACTCATAAGGGTGACTACCTAAATGCATAGTTATGAGAGTGTCATCAAATTCTACTTCCCACCAAGGTCATTGCCCACTATGTGGGCATAGATGTGGACATAGCTAACTTGCTAGAAGGGATCATGGCTCCCACTCAAATGACTCTCAATTTAAAAGAACAAAGGTTCATTATGTCCATAGTTGGTATTAGCCCTCTTAACAATCATTTGACTCTTCTCATGGGTATGCTATGCTCGATTAGCCAAATTCTAGTAAATTTCCTCAATGTATATGGATGTTTCTCTTTGTTGTGCTCAATAACCTACAAATGAAGACCAAGAAGAAGAAGGTTCTCTCACTAGTTGAGAACCAATTGATGATAGTACCATCCCCAATAATGCATAAGGTAAACAAGATGACTATGATCCTCATCCTAATAATTTTGTTTTTGCCACTTAGCAACCTTGTTGTGTCTTGATATTTGAACTTGGACTTTCTTAGACTTTTCTTATCTTTTGTTTTAGATTTGAATTGGTCCTACTTACACTTTGAAGTTGTGCTTTCTACCATCCTCCATTTTTTGTGTAAATAATGTATTATCATCCTTTTAATTTTAAAAAAGTAACAAAAATCCATTCATCATAAAAAAAATTAAAAATTAAAAATAAAATGTTACCCATAGATTAACAATGATAAAATCATTAATCAAAATTTACTATTTAAAAGACACTCTACTTATCAAATGGTCAATAGTAATTTTACACCCTGAACACACTATAAAGAAATAGTAAATAATATGGACCACCATAAACTTTGAAAAAAACAAACAAAACGCCATTCTTTTCAGACGGCCCACTCTGACGACAAAAAAATAACAGTCAGATTCTCCCATTGTTTTATGTTGCTGTCGAGTTAGAAAACTTACAGAGAAGAAGACTAGCATGCATCATGCTTCTGACGATATGAACACAACATTAAAACAGTCAATATTTCTAGGAAGCTTCCGTAGAGTTATTGTCCAACTTAGCGTAGGCATATCAAGTTTGACGGTGACTTTTCAATCACTGAAATTTCCACCCTCCTTCCTCATCGTATGAATCACGCATCCTTCGCTCTTTTCCTTCTTTCAGAGAATAAGACTAACTTGCATTCAAAGATTCAATATTTATAGAAAGCTACATTTAATGCTAGTTTTCTACAATTTTCTATTCCTTAGTTTTCAGCTAGGTGCAGTAGTGTACGTCATAGTAATGGACTAGTTTCCAGCTGTCTGAAATTTGGAATATATGGCCTTTATACTGATCAAGATTCTCACTTATTTAACCATGCAGTTAAATTTATCACTTTTATCTTCTTTAAATTCATACTTTTTGAACGAGTTCACTTGATGACATAAGTTTGGAGTATCATTGTGGGCAATAAGTAGGCGAATGTTATATTAAAAGATATATAATTAGCTTTTATTTTGGCTGTGTCATAATTTTATTATTATATTTAATTGTTATGATTGTATATGGTTAAATTTGGTATCAGGTAAATTCATCGTCAACAATTCATTATCAACAAATTCACTGTCAACAATTCATCGCCATGATAAATTCATCTTATAGAAGAATCACCACCAGCAATTCATCATCATGGATAATTCATCATATTAACATTTGTTAATATATTTCCAAGACCTTGAGATTTTTTTTGCAAAAGAATAATTTTCACCACATTAATAACAGAAAGATAGAAGCTTTGTTACAATTTATTGACAATTTTAAAAACAAGTATCAAATCAAAGAGTATGAATTGAAAAATGTTAATGTGAATTATCTATGGATGACTTCCTAGTGATGAATTTGTCGTGGCAATGAATTGTTGGCGGTAAATTGTTAGCAGCTAATTTATTGATGGTGATTTTTTTGAGAGCCGTTAAATTTAGTATTGAATATATTGTTGTGTCTTTTATTTGCTAGAATATTGTTGCATCCTTCTATTACTAAAAGACTAACATAAGTTTGTGTTATGTGAGCAGCAATGCATCTTTTTATATTGATAGAGAACCACTTTAATATCCTAGTATTTCAAAGAAGTTTCATATTAACATTCTCATAGATTGTACTATGTGTAGACAATAATCTCAACATCTAACAATTAGTAGCTACTAGAAAAATGAAGTGCCATTGTATTTCCTATCTAAGAATGAAGCATCATACTTGAAATTTGAAATGCAACATTAGTGTGTTGTAAGAATTCAATATTGTTTTAATTGTAATCTATTTACAATTTTTATTTCAACGACTCATTAGATCTCAATTTTATACATGTTTAGCTTCTATATATATAACTATGTTTTTGAGTTTTCCCATGGTAGTTGAACTTTTTAATATAGTTAGAGAAGTTATATAATAAATAATTTTGTACTTGTTAGAATAAATTCAAAATAAAATCACTTATCTTAGATATTTTTAATTTGAGTATGGAGTATTTTTAGTAAGTTTCCTCTAATTCAAGTATATGTGTCTAATAGACTGTCCAATCATTCGTGTTATAGATTAATTGTGTGTATAAGGTTGTGCATGTTTATGGTAGTACATTTATTTCAAAAATTATATAACTTTCATAATTTCTTCAAATATTACACTTAATGGTTAGTTGCTACATGATGGTGAGTGTTGTTGTTCAAGGTTACAAGGCTAATCTATTCACATTTTCAATCTAGAATCATCTCTTTAGAAAAATTACTCTATATTTCTAGAACCATTATCTTTTTTATGTTTGTTTGAAAAATATTGAAATAGATTAGTTTAGGATAATTATGATTCTATATAATGATTTGGCTCAAGAATTAAGTTAAATAGATTTTTATAATGAAATGTAAATTATTTAAATTTATATCTGTAGACACCTGAATTTGACCACTTACATTTGGTCAAATTTATCCCTTTTCATCTAAATATCCTCTTATCTGCATTAATTAAGTAATATTTCTATTATTTAATTAATACCCCTAATTTCCTCTAAATCCCTAAGGTATTTAGTTATATAATTAAATACCTTACCTTTTATTCCCCTTTTTCTCAAAGAATTAAATAAATAATACATTTATTTAATTCCTCGCATGTCACATCCTCCATCACTTTTTCTTAATCCTAATCCACTTCATAATCATATCATTAGGGGTGTGCACATGTCTAATCTATGATTAGGATGTGTCACATCCTCCAACTTTTGCAAGTTGGCTCATAATATTCATTAGCCACCTAATTGTCCTCTAATGATTGATTAGCTAGTCTAATCAATCCCTTTGGTCAACTCTTCCCATCCCCCAAGGAATTTTTAATTCCTTTTTGTCTTCCCAAGGTCCTCTCATGAAATTTTTAATTCCATTTACAATCCCCATGTCCTTCCCAATAGAATTTTAAATTCTATTTTATTCATCCTTAGGTTTCTAAGAAATTTTTAATTCCTTTTATCATCTCCATGCACATTAAAAAGGTATTTTTAATTTCTTTGGTCAACTCTTTGATCTCAACCCTTGATCTCTTTTCCTCCTTCAATCTCCGTCCATTCCTCTCTCCCTTGGCTAAATGACTAACACTTAGCCATTTTGAAACCCTAACCATTCTAACCATTCTCAAGCATTCCACCATTCTCTCAAGCTTTCACACCATCTCCATAGCCAAACCCTTGCATCCATAGCTATTTTCATCCATCCTTGTATCTAAATCAAGCAAAATCAAGTCGTTATGTTGCCAAAATCATTCTAGGAGCACACACATCAAGCTATCAATGAGGGCAAACAACTTCATCAAGCTCAAACAAGGTAAAATTGGTTTTATTGTCATTTTAAGTTTGAGTTTCATCTTATGCCCAATCTTGAGGTGTTGTTGTGTTTCCCTTGCTTGCATTCCATTTTATTTTGCATTTTAGACTAGGAGAAAAACAATGCACACATAATTTATTGTTTTTTGTGATTATTTTTTTTAGTTTTTTGACTTTTTTGGATTTTTTTATTACTTTTTTGACTTTTTTGGATAGAATGTGGATGGAGATGGATAAAGATAGGGATGTGGATAAGTGGATTTAAAAGATATGTGATAAGGAGATGAATGAAGCACTCAAGCATCAAATTCCATATGAGGTATTAAGAGCCCATGTGCCCCTAAAATTGGTTTAGAATCAGTCCCATCACATCCTCCAATCATCCTAATCTGAGCTTCAATCCAATTTGAATCTAAGCTTCAATCCAATCCCAATATGAGCTTAACCTAAATCCCAATGTGAGCTTTAGTCCATCTGCATCCAAGATCTTTTGATATCGAAACAAATATTAAGATCCCTTCATCCATCTTCTTCTAATCATCTATTCCCATACCTTCAATCCATATTCATCCCATCCAACATCATGAATCCTTATCCTTCATTAGTGCAACCAAAAATATTAGTCAAGGTAAGTCCCAATTATGTTGAGTATGATATAGATCCCTTTGATGCTATCATTGCTAGCAAGCTTTCCCTAAGAACTATCCAAAATCTAATCACTCCTCTGAGCTATCCCATCACACCTTCATCCACACCTAATAATGATCATTATGCTACCTTTGACAAGGGATATCCATTATCTTCCCCATCCACATATTCATCATATCCTTCATCTACATCTCCCTCTTATACATCACCCACATACCCATCTCATTCCACATCCATGTCTCCATGTTATTCTCCATCCATATCCTCTCATTTCCCCCCATCTTCACACAACAATGCTATCACCTTCACCCCTAGTCCAAACCCTCCATCTTATTATCCTCCAATGTCTGATCCTAATCTACCATCCCAATATTCCTATCCTAATCCACCATCCCAATCTTCCTCTCCTAATCTACTATCCCAATATCCTTACTACAACCCACCACCCACATCCTCTTTTCCTAATCCACTATCCATGTCCTCCTATCCTAATCCACCATCCCAATCTTCCCAATCTTCCCATCCTAATTTTCTATCCCAATACCCCTACTACAATCCACCACCCACATCCTCTTGTCCTAATCAACCATCCATGTTCACTTCTCTTAATCCTTCATCCATATCCTCCTATGTCACTCCATCTTCCACTCCATCATATACTAATCCTCCACCTACTCTTAGTCCTCCCTCCAATCTTGTCCATCCATCTAATCCTAATCCTCCACCAACCCATAATCCTTCGTCTATTCCCATCACCCCAAATAAGCCTAGAATATGCACAATTCTCACCCCAGAAGTCCTCCAAGGACTCATGACAAGGAATACATTCCCAACTCCACATCTTCAAGTTGTGGAATGATGTTTCCTCACTCCCCCATGTATGGTCACTAGTGATGAGAGCCTTCTCCATCCCACACCTATCATTACTATTACCACCCCTAGCACCACTCAAACTATTGAAACCATCAAATCTACTGAATCCATTGAGCCCTCATCTCCTACTCCAAGAGTCACCGAACCCATCGAGGACACCCAAACCCAATCACCATCTCCTACTCCTAGATCCACCCAATCCATCGAAGACACTCAAGTCCAATCCACTCCTCCCACTCCTAGTATCACTGAAATGCATTCCCATGAACTTCATGAATCCTCCATCCTTCCATCTCCCCCATTGAGGAGTCCCTCCAACACTCCATCATCATGCTACCAACACAAGATGAGTCATGCCAAGAGCTTGGTCCAAAGCATACCAACATATCCCCTCCTCGACATGAAGATCGGTCATCCCATCTAGGCCACCTCCAGATCATAGTCCATCCACTTCAGCCCATGAGCCCTTTGTCACTCATGATCCAACCACTCCATTTCATGAGCCCTTATCACTCACTGTCACAAATCCAAATCCTAGCATATCACCCAATCCCTCTCCTAATCCCTCACCACTCACTCCTCCCGATCAAGATGTTGTTACCCCGTCATCTCCATCTCATGATCCTACATTATCACCTAACCCCACTATCCCCACACCTCTTTGCATTCCCTTGGTACTCTCACATTTATCCATGGTGGTTTCCATGTAGAAGAGGAACTGAGCATATATGCCACCCATCCTCCTCCATCTAATAATGTACTTGCATCGTTCTTTCAAAATAACAAGCATCCTACCATAGAGAAAATTATCAAAAGCATGAACTATCAAGGAAAAGGTTTAGGCCTTCATGAGAAAGGTATTTTAGAGCCCATCCATGTCAAAGAAAATATACATACACAAGGTCTTGGATATATCTCTCAAAACTTGCAATCCAAAAATGTTGGTACAACCTCTATACATCCTCAACGAGCCTCCTCCAAAAGAATAATAGGCTCTTCCTGTTAGTAACACAAGGGAAACCAACTAAGAGGGGGGTTGAATCAGTTGTCCTAGAAATTTAAAACTTATTCAACTTATTAACCTTATTCTCAGATCTGATTAATGCCAATGGAAGCATAAATCATCAACACATCAAAAACACACATAACAACAAGATTTTTTTTATGTGGAAACCCTTTTAGGGGAAAAAACATGGTGGAGGTCAGTCCACAAGATTATACCCTATTAAAAGTATAAAGAATGAAATGGGGAATTAAAATGCATTCAGGCACACTACCTAGAGCTCACTTCTCAATTAAAACAAGGCTTACTACCCAAAGGAAGACACACTATCTTATAGAAAGATTTGGATTACATCTGCAGGGTTTTGAATTGATAAAATAGAATCTGCCAATGCTTGATCACAGTTTCGATTAAGCACATGCACATTTCTTCACTCTTCTTCATACTCTTCTCTACCTTCAAATGATTTAGAACATTATTCATGCACACACACATTCGGAATACTCGATCATACATCCAAATCAAATAAACAATCACTTATATTATCTACAACAAGAAATTAAATCGTTACATGTCGGCTTCAACAAAATAATAAAATGAATATAAACTGTTGGCTCAAATCATCAACAATTATTAATGAAAATAAACCAAGGTTGGCCACAACTTATTGAAGACACAAAATAACATTCTCAAACACACACCACCTTCAAAGATTACTCCTTCAGGATCCACAACATGCTACAATCACTTAGTCGGCCAAGAACATGAAAAACATGAACACGTAAGAGAAGATCACGAATCATGAGCACAATGATCAATGTGAACGTGCCACAGGGATAGAGCATGATTTAGAAGTATCCAAAAACATCATGAATCACCAAAGAAGCATCCACAATAAATGAATTAACTAAAATCACATTATCTTCAATTAGGAACACCAATTGAAGCAACAGAAAAACTATTAGAATACAAATATTCATAACTCAATCCAATCTTCATGCGAAACTCTGAAACTCAACGTGGATAAACTAAATACACTTAGCATAAAACCATTTAGTCCACAACCTCTGATCATCAATGTATTGAACTCACCGAAAGACTAAACTTCACTTCACCACTAACAACCTGTAACTCATTCCATTACAATTTTCTCAATATCCTCAACATATACAACTTCTAATGAATTAATGCTAATAGTGTTGACATCAATGAAAACCACATATCAGCAACACAACCACAACATCCAACAATCTCACCCTTAGCATTGATGGCAACACATGATGTGAAAAAACACCATCAACATGACTATCTCTTAACACTTACTCCCCCTTAGGTTCTGACATATTTTCTCCTCAAATCTTTCACATAACTCTTCTTCCCAACGAGGCTCTTCTCCCCCAGAAATTTTTTCACATTACTCCTCTCCCCCTTTGACATCAATGGCAAAGATCTCTTTTCACCACACAAACGGGTGATCCCACAATAGTGGTTTACAATTTTTGGCCAAACTGGACACTGAAATATTTTTTTTAACTAAATCTTCACTTTTGGGCACCTATAGCAGCTAAACAATGAGGAATTTGAAGATTATGCAAACTAGATTTTCATAACATTTTTTCTATAGATTCTAAAAATATTTTTTTCAAAAATTTTGGAATCAGATTGCACTTCTTTTCCATCTCCCTCGAAAACTAGTTTTTTTTTCAGAAAACAACATTTTTAAAAAGTGATGCTCACCGTATAACACATAAATTTTTTTCCATGAAGGATAAAATTATAATTCTTTCAAATTTAGATTTGCAACTCTAATATCTAGTGCTTCCACTTGGTTAGATATTTTTATTGAATATTTTTTCTTTAATCAAGCTCAATTCAAACCAATTATAATTTAGACCGTGAGATAATGCGTGAATGTTTTTGTATGTATCGAAATTTAATTTTTTTTCTTTGTTGGATCAAGGACTTCAATATCTGGTGCACTAATATATATATATATATTTTTTTAATAATATGCTATTTTTCCACATGTGCAGAACAAAGAGCTTGATTTTTGGTGAAAAACCTACATTCACGAGAAATAAAAAGTAAATATAATAATCAAATTAAATTTATTTAAAATTATAATTTTTGGGAAGCTTATAATAAGGACTACATACTTGCAAAAAAAAATTGTAAATGAATTCATTTGATCCCCTAAAAAGGTAAATCAAAAGTGGTTTTTTATCAGCATTTTGATAGGTGTAAAGGAGACTCTGTTATAGGTATGGTTTAAAACTAGCGGGGTTCTATCCAAGGGGGTTTGATTTAAGGTAGTTTGATCAAACCCTCTTCAATTGGAATTCTTTAAATAGAAATTTTCAAGGCTTAAATCATTATATTTTCTAAAAATATGTGATTTCAACAAAAATCAATTCCTCCTAGAAATTGTAAACCACTATTGTGGCAACACCCAAACTCTGAACTACATATCTAAACATTTGACTACTCCCCCTAGGTAGCAGCCACCACAACATCAATCTGAATCAAGATATGACTATGAAATGCATGAACTGATGCAAAGCAATGCATCTTAGTTCTGATTAGGAGGGGTAATCACCCCGAACTTCCTTCTAAGATACTCAAAAGTATCCTTAAGCAATGACTTGGTAAAGATCTTTGCAATCTACTCCTTAGTAGGAACATACTCCAGTCTGACTTCCTTTTTACTCACCTCTCTCAAAAAGTGAAACTTAATAGATATATGCTTTGTCTTTGAATGCAACACCAGATTCTTAGAAATATTAATAGCACTTGAATTATCACAGAATATAGCAATAGGCTCATTATACACAACTCTGATATCCTTCAACATCTCCTTCATCCATAAGACTTGAGTATAATTATTAGCAGCAGTAATGTATTCTACCTCTGTAGTAGATAAATAAATGGTATTTTGCTTCTTAACCATGAAATCAGTTTTTGAAAAAGCTCTACCACTATTACTTTTCCTGTCATTTATATCTCCTACCCAATCAGCATTAGTAAAGGCACTGAAAGTAAGATCATCATCTTTAGGATACCACAGGCCAAAATCAATTGTTCCATTCAAGTATCTAAAAAATTTCTTCACAGTAGTCACATGAGATTCCTTAGGATCGACTTGAAATCTTGCAACAATACACACATCATTCATGATGGGTAAGTGTACCAAGATGGTTCCCAAAAATGGGGCTTAAGTGGTCACTTTTTTTTTGAAATTAGGAAATGCTAACCTTGGACGTGAAATTGAGGATAGTTACACTCAAAATTCTGAGATGGAACAAAAACAAGGATTGAAGTGCTCTGAGTCTACTTTCTAAACTACTAATTTATTTTGAAAATGGTTGAGATTAAGGGGTTTAAAAGAGTGATGTACACAAATTGGTGTTGTTTTTGTCAGGAAAACATAACATAGCAACTCTTGTACGACCTGAGCATGGTGAACTTTTTTTTAGTATTTTTAAAATCATTATAGTCAAAAGTTAGCTAACATCATCTAGTTGATGCACAATTTTTCCAATAATTTTTTAATGAATATTTGATTTTTTACTAATTTTCTAAGTGGGCACTTCCTAAAAAGCAGAATTTTGGTCGTGCTCCCACTACAAATTTTGGAAAGTAATAGATTTTTTTTTTAAATTATTTTTTAAAATTTGTAGAATGGAGTCTAGTTTCTAAAAATGTAATTTATTTGAAATTTTGATCAATCCAAGTTAATTTATAATGAAAAAAAACTAAACACTACTTTTTGACAAAAAACAGACATACAAACAAAA
>VDFB02137077.1:61307-78528 GCA_007258455.2 Sequoia sempervirens | reverse complement strand
ATTCTTTTCCCACCTGGGGTAATTTCCATGAACATACAATTGACTCTACAACTGTAGATGCACCTCTAGCCAAGTTCTATAATTCAAACCAAATTTGGCCATTTGGTTCACTTTATTTTTCCATCCTAAGTTGATCAAGTACATATTTTCCAAAATTTGATGTTATGTGCTAGTTTTTAAAGGCATTCATTAACATTTATTTTGCACATCCATAATTTAAATCCTATCTCATTCTAGAGTATTATAGAAGCAACTAATAGTTAAATATTTAAATTTGGTGTGCTAAAAGGAGCAAGAAATCTGCATACATCATTCTAGGGCCTTTGATTGTTGTCCATGAGCTTTCTCCTTTTGACATAACAACAATTTTTTTTTAGGTATTCCTAATATGAGCATCACTCAAATATTAGAAAAGAATATATTAAGTGAAGATCATTCAAATGAACACCAAAACAAAATTTAACATTGCATACGATCAAATTTTGATTCAAATGATGAATTGATGATTATGGATTTAACCTAGACCTCAATACTTAATCCCATAAAAAAAATCTAATAGGGGAGAGGGGCCTATAGTGGAGCACCCTAACTTCACATTTCTCAAAATCCTATGTGGAAATTTCAAATCACTGCAAATTTTGTACAATAGTTTATTTGGCAACTCGCGTGCTTCTATATTTCGTTTTAGAGCCACATCATCAAATATGATGCCACATCAGCATGCTTTTTGTTGAGGCATCCAAAAATGCCCCCAAAAAAAGTGAGACCGATAGTGGTGCACTTAGTCATGTTTTATTGGTGTGTTGATGTGGCATCACATGATTTGTTAGTTTGTGTACTTTATGGAAAAAAAATGTTTTACAATTGGATATTAAGGTGCTCCACTGTGGAGCCCAGTGAGAACTACTTCTATTTCCACTATTGAACCCCGCTCCACTATGGACCCCTCTCCCCTACACACTAATTGACCAAAAATCACATTTTCCAAACAAATATAAATTAAATTTAAAAATCTTAATAAAAATTCTACATTTTCAATCAACTAACTAAATAACATTATCCATTATATTTAATTTCCTAAAAACAACTATTAAAATGACCTAATCTATAAACCCTATCATTGGTTTATATCCTATTACTTTTATCCATTTAATTCAGCTAAGCTTTAGTCTAATCATTAGACACCTGAATTTCTTATAGGGTTCATTTATTTCCTTCCCACATCCAAACGTAGCTAAACAACTTTGGGGAGGAACAGCTATGGGCAACCCTACTAAACAGCTAAACAGTACCCATGATTTTGCCAATTGTTGGATAACTCAAAAGAGATGGAAATTAAGAAGTGTACGTGGCATCTTGCAAGGTGATTCATGTTGCCAAACTGATGCATGAGCGCCACGTTGCATGCCACTTTGACAGCTATATCATACTCCAACCTCCTCCTCCCATTGCCCTACATTTCTATTTCACACAAGCTTACAACCAATTTTCTGAGCACCCAGTGAAGCATATGGATCGTTGAAGGACCAGAGCACCATTCTTTTTCTTTTCCTTGTTCATGTGAGAAAGCTTTTTCTGGTTTTTTAGGGTTTGAGGTGGTGAAGCAAAAATGGCAGCAGACAAGGAGGGATGGAAAGGCAATGTGGATACACACAACATGAAATCAGAGGATGTGGAAAGGATTGGGGCTCAGCGGTCAAAGAGGCCCCCAGGGCAGCATCCAGGGAACATCCTTCACCAGCGTGGACGGCTTGGATTGAACAAGTACAGTACTCTGTCCATGGCTGTTGCAGGCATTGCTGTTGTTGGTGCTATTGGTTGGGTTTCTCTTTTAGTTCAAAAGAAGTCCGAGAAGTCTCCTTCTGAAGTTGCCAAATCCACTGTGGGTATTTCTGATTCTCGTTGAAACTAAGGATCTGCCCCATGAGCACTCTCACTGTGAGTTATGACCTTCCATGGCTGCTCATCTGTGGCCTGATCTCAGTATAGCCCTCTTTTGGTTTCAAGTGTTTTTATGGTGTTTTGCCAAGTTATGTAAGTATTGGATTACTGGTTTTTATATATCAAATACAAAATTATCATTGATGAGCCATAACAGCCCACTATATCCTAGATTTGTTTTCTGTTGGACTGGATCAGATAAGTTTGAAAGTAAATCTCTTTCCCTGTTTGCATTGGTTGGATCATTGCTGATGCTGTGGATTAGCTTAATACTTTTTATAGGTTTTCTGTAAACACATATACCTTAACCATGGCAATCTGATTTTTTTGATCTGAGTTGGATCAGTGATGAAGAAATGGGGAATTTTTGTTCTGGTAGTTTGTGTAAGGTTGGCTTTTAATGGAGGTAAAATTATGGTTTATTTTCTATTTGTGCAAAGAATTAAAAGTGAAATTTGAAATCTAGGTTTATTATTATAATTTGTAAGGATGAATTAGGGTGATTGGGTAGATAAAATGAGGATTAGGCTTACACCTTCTGAGTTAGTGTAAATAAAATGAATCTAGGATGATGTTACTTTTTAATTTTGATGTATAAATACATAAATTAGCCATTTTCACAAATAGCTCATAGGCATTTTTGTATTTGGTATTGTATAAAAGACAATTGTATCAAGGTGAGCCCAAAATAAAGAGAAAAAGTCTGCAATTTCTGTTATTACATTTTATTTTCACTTTTGACTTACATTAAAGATGGATGCCAAATTAATGAAACAAATTCTTAGAATTTCAAGATGACATTGATTTCTGTTATTACATTTTGTTTTCACTTTGATAAAAAAATAAATAATGGAACAAATTGTTAGAATTTGAAATAGATAGAAAAAGTATGTGAATTCTATTATTAGATTTTATTTTCACCTTACATTAAAGATGCACACCAATTTTTTTATAAAAAAATAATAAAACCAATTGTTAATTTTGAATAAGTACAAATTTTAAAATGAAAGAAATGCGAACGTTATATAAAGACTTATGGAGGTGAAAATGAAAGGAAATAAGAAGAATATAGACCTAAGGAATGCACAAGTTAAGGTAACTAAGTGTTCTAGAGGAGAGTAGTTTCGAAGCATTGACTCAATTATAATGAATTCATCTTACAACCAAGTTAAATCATTTTGAAACAAGTCTCTTTGCATGTTTTGCAACATTAGTTAAATCAATTTGAAACCAAGTCTCTTTGCAGAACAAGTTTCTTTACATGTTCTGCAAGATTAGTTAAAGATCATTACTAATAGTATGGATCATTGCTAATAGTATGGATTAACTATACTTTTTATGGATTTTTTTTAAACATATAAACCTAAACCTTAACCATGTTTTGCATTAGTTAGATCATTGCTAATGGTATGGATTACCTAAATACTTTTTATAAATTTTCTTTAAACATATAAACCTAAACCTTAAGAGCACAAAGTGTTTAGTGAATTCACCTTACAACCTTAAGAGCACAAAGTGTTAATGAATTCACCTTACAATCAATTTGAAACCAATTTGAAACAAAGTCTCTTTAAAGGTGAAATCAATTTGAAACAAAGTCTCTTTAAGTGAAATCAATTTGAAAACAAATCTCTTTACATGTTTTACATGTTTTGCATTAGTTAGATCATTCCTAATGGTAAGGATTAGCTAAATACTTTTTTTATGGATTTTTTTTAAACACATAAACCTAAACCTCAACCATGTTAGATCATTGCTAATGGTATGTCTAGTTAAATAATTTTTATGAATTTTCTTTAAACATATAAACCTAAACCTTAACCATGAAAATTGGTGGTGTTGGTGATGGAGGAATTGGATCCATTGCCTACACCATGAAAATATTAACCATGACAATTTACCTTTTTATCTGAGTTGTGAGTTGTGGATGAGTGATGAACTAGTTGAGGTAAAATTATGGTTTATTTTTTATTTGGTTGTCATATTTTTGTTGAAGGAAGTCAAGTGCACGAAAGATGCTTCCTACACCAATCTACGTAGAGGAGATAGTGCAAAATTTTCTAGAAATCTTTATAATTATAGATTTAGATTACCACATTCATTTATTCTATTCATTTATTTAAAATAAAATTTCAAAACAAAAATCACATAAACTTTTTCAAGAGAAAAACCTTCTACTTAAAAATTCAGAAAAAAATCCCACTTCAAAACACAAGACAATTTATTGACAATAAATAGTGTTTGCAATACAATTGTAGATTTGTGCTTTTATAGGATTCTTCATACTTCAACAAGATTTGGGATTGATTTTGGCAGCATGATGGTATATGTGAAAATGACCAATTATTCAACTCCAAAATACAAGTGTTCAATATATAGGAGTTTATAGTGCATAAATTGGATATTTCAAAATGATACATCCATTTTATCATCCTCTTCATTGCATGCATGTAATATTATTCATTGCATGCATGTAATAATATTGCTATTGACATCTTGGTGCCTTTCTTATCTTACACATGCAATCATCCTCTTCATTGCATGCATGTCAATATTTATATTGACATCGCAGTGCCTTTCTTATCTTACACGTACAAAATTAAAATCTGCCACATTACAACATTGCACTTGTAAAGGTGTTCATAACATGCAAGGCATGCAACACATGCAAATTGAGAATTGCGTACAATGTGCCTACATATTATTCTACTTAAAAATTCAAAAAAAAACCACTTCAAAACCTAAGACAATTTATTGACAATAAATAGTATTTACCAATACAATTGTAGATCTATGCTTTTATAGGATTCTTGACAACAAGATTTGCAGGATTGATTTTGGCGATTATGTTGTTCATGCCAAAATGATCCAGTGTCAACTCCAAAATACAAGTGTTAATATATAAGAGTTTATAGTGCATAAATTGGATATTTCCAAAATGATACATCCATGTTATCATCCTCTTCATTGCATGTATGCAATACTATTTATATTGGCATGCAAATTGTCTTTCTTATCTTACACATGCAAACTAAAACCTGCCACATGCAACATTGCACATGTAAGGTGTTCACTTAACATGCAATGCACATGCAACATGCAAATTGAGAAATTGCATGCAATGTGCCTACATGTATAAGTCTACCTATCTTATCAATTTCCAGTGAGTTATCTTCATAATATTTAGATGAAGCTACCAAGTTTTCAGTTAGAATTCAAAATTATGTTGATCAAAAGACATTATGGATGAATACACACAATTAATTAATTGATCAGTATGATGCTCAATTCTATAGAATTCATGTTACTCTTGCTTTGACATCTTTTTGTAAAATTTGTTGCTCAATTCTATAGAATTCATGTTGCAACTAGCCCTGGTGAAGGAGGTGGCTCTTGCCCGGCGTCTTTTGTTAAAGAGATCACGAGGGTAAAAGTATTATTGATTTTCTTATCTTACATGCAATCATCCTCTTCATTTGCATGCATGTAATATTATTATTTACTCTGACTTGTCGCAATTACCCTTTCTTATCTTACACATGCAAACTAAAATCTGCCACATGCAACATTGCACTTGTAAAGATTCACTTAACATGCAAGGCACATACAACATGCAAATTGAGAAATTGCATGCAATGTGCCTACATGTATTCTACTTAAAAATTCAGAAAAAAAACCCCACTTCAAAACACAAGACAATTTATTGACAATAAATAGTGTTTGCAATACAATTGTAGATCTATGCTTTTATAGGATTCTTCATACTTCAACAAGATTTGGGATTTATTTTGGCAGCATGATGGTATATGTGAAAATGACCAATTATTCAACTCCAAAATACAAGTGTTCAATATATAGGAGTTTATAGTGCATAAATTGGATGTTTCAAAAATGATACATCCATGTTATCATCCTCTTCATTGCATGCATGCAATACTATTTATATTGACATGAAAATTTCCTTTCTTATCTTACACATGCAAACTAAAACCTACCACATGCAACATTGCACATGTAAGGTGTTCACTTAACATGCAAGGCACATGCAACATGCAAATTGAGAAATTACATGCAATGTGCCTACATGTATAAGTCTACCTATCTTGTCAATTTCCAGTGAGTTATCTTCATAATATTTAGATGAAGCTACCAAGTTTTCAGTTAGAATTCAATATTATGTTGATCAAAAGACATTATTGATGACTACACAATTAATTAATTGATCAGTATGATGCTCAATTCTATAGAATTCATGCTGCAACTAGCCCACAACCGAAGGAGGCCACTCTTGCTTTGACATCTTTTGTAAAATTTGTTGTTAAAGAGAAATCTGAGGGTAAAAGTATTATTGATGAGAAGTTTTTGTAAAATAAGTCAATGCATCTTGTTTTGAATTAGTCAAAGGTGTATTTTTTTGGGAATTTGTGCCCTATATTTCGTGGGATTCCATCTAGGGAATCTAGAATTTAATGAAAATAGTATAACAATTTTATTATTGTAATATGAGTTGTAATTTTGCAATTCCCAAGAAAGATTGTAACAAAATTTAGTTGAAGATAATGCAATGAATATTCAATATGCTCCAAATATTAAATGCATATGTAATCTTGAACCTTGATGTTGAGATGATCTCCTCCATTGGTTATATGCTCTAGGCTTTATTGTCCTTTCCTATAAAAGGAAATATTCTCCCATTGTAAAGGTTGTTGAAACTGAAATTATTGAAACCAGATATTTGAAATCAATACAAGCAATCATTGGATTTTTGTCTTTACTTATGGTTTCTTATATTTGCATGGTTCCTTTTCTTCAATTTTAGATAAAGTTTAGTTATGATGATGATGAAGTGTTAAGATATTTGATATATCTTTGGTTCATACCATTTTAACTTGTTGATAGTAATTTTCTTTGCATGGTTAGTCTAAACCTTATTCAATCTGTTAGTTCAGTTGTGAAGATTTTATTTAAGTTGTGCTAGAATTGGGCAATTAGATGAATGTTTATGATCTAAAAATATTTCATGACCATTCAAGTTTGCATTTTTCTTGTGGCATTGTGAGTTTATCTCTAATTAAATAGGATTTGGTTTGTGAGGGATCAGTCCATCTAAAGTATTGAATCATTATTGTTATTTTCCTTAGGGTTTCTTAACTCAGTTTCTTATTACCATATCCTTTGAATTTTGTTTGAATATTGATTTAACTTATGAAGAAAAGCATCACATAAATTTTAGAATCAAGTGTTAAAGATTGTTTTCATATTTTGGTTTTGGAAATGTAGACATGCAAAGTCGCTAATTCGCATTTGATCATGTTCATTCATCAAGCAGAACTAGAGCGTTGCGTTGGACCATTCATCAATTGATAAGTGCATTTTCATCCATTCATTTATCAAAATAAAAATTATCATTCAACCTTCATCTTGCATCATCCACTTAATTAAATAAATCAAAAAGCCATTTAAATCAAATCCTAAATTATATTTCATCATTTTCTGATTTAAATAAATCAATTACCAAAGTCCAAAAAGTCAAATCATCTAATCAGCATTAAATCAGCCTAATCATCATTAACTTAATCTAATCCTAATCTAATGCTAATCCCATCCCACTTGCATTATCTAGATCTAGCCACTTGCACAATAAATCAATTTTATTGATTTATTAAAACACTCATTTTCCCTCAACCTTGACAAGTCAAACATGGCATTTATTGTTGTTTCCTTGTCCCCTCTCGGCATTTATGGCAAAATTTGAATTCAAATTTTCCCTCTCATGAGCACTCTTCCCAAATCTTGCACATGCATCAGCCACTCACCTTGATGACAGAGTGTCCCTTCTTTTCATTGGCCAGAATCTTTGGTCCCACATTGGTCCCTCTTCAACATTTGGCATTTTGAAAATCTTTAAATACAAGCATCATCCTCAAGCAAATCCTTCAGAATCTCCACAATTTAATGCAAGGTCATTCTCTTTGAGAACTTATCTTGTCCATTTATCATCTCCATCTCCATTAGCATTTCATCATCTTGAGCTTTTTATCAAGGATTGGGAAAGGGTCACTAGCACATGTGACACCAATCCAACTATGGAATAGATATGTATCTTGTTTCTTTCATGCTTTCAATTTAGTTTGATTTGCTATCATGTTTAGGAAGCATTTTGCATTATTTCATAGGAGTATTTTGATGAATTTGTAAGTCATTAATCCATGCTTGAGGTTTAGTGTTTTCAGATTTAAAAAATGCTCACATAAATGGCGCTAGAAGGAGGGCAACATATCTTGGCTGTTGAATCTGACATTTGAAATCAGCTTATTATTTTGTTATTAGTAATGCTATATTGATCAACTTGTTATTTTTCAGTTGCTTGAATGTATAATCTTGATAAAATCAGACCATTGCTATTTGTTCAAGTAATTTTCAAATAACTATAGAGATTTTATAGATCATAATGTCTAAATATTGGTGGTAGCATAGTGTACTCGCTAAAATGTCTGCTGCAATCCATTCGCTTCAGCCTCCCGTAATTTCATTTTCTTGGTACAAACGACTAATGAAATCTTGTAAAAATGAGATTAACTGACAGGTCACTATTCTCATTCCACATTCTCTGTTCTAAGGTTTTTGATCTGTCCAGACTTTTTGTTAGTATCTGTCATCTCGTATTTTTCTGATGGTTTTTGTCTTTTCTTTCCTTTAATTTGTTGAGGGAGAGGAGAGCTCGTTGCAAATAACAGCGTATATTTTGTTTTGATCATGTTTTAGCCTAGAGAATTCTGTCAAACAGCTTGTGCGCCCTTTCTTTGCTCCCAGTTTAGCACAAAGAGAGATTGTTGGTTAAGATTGAGAAATTTTTCTTACACCTGCTCTTTATACTGTTGATGGATGTCCATACATAGTTCTAAGAACTCCCATTCGCACACAGAAGAGTACACTTCTTTTGTCATTTTGAAGAACATTTGACTTGTCTAGTTAATGAATGGCATAGGCTGGGAGAAGGCTGGTCACAGGTCCTTGGGCGCTGATTTACACTTACCGAGTGCATTGATTTAGATTTTCTTTATGCCTGATCCATTCTCCTGCCCCACCGCCATAACCACACACCGACACCAAGGTCAACCCGCCATTCTTTTTCTTCAGTCTACTGTAACCACCGACTTTGTTTCACCAGTCCAAGAAGGACACAATATTCGGCCTGTCATCCCTTCCATCTTCATCACTTTTCTTCTTCTACCTGTGCGTCATCATGCTCCTTTCTCTACGGAATCCCAACGCAGCATGAACAGCGGTGGAAGATAAATAAAGTTGCGTGGGTCATTGGCCCGTGCAGGGAGATGAGGGGATAAATCCCAAGGTTGCCAAGCAAGACAGAAAGAAGGTCGCTAAAGTTACATGGGTCATTGGCCTGTGCAGGAAGGAAATCAAGGAGGGTTATCGCCTTCAATTTAGTCACGTAGATTTTGAATCACATTGCGCGGGATTTATGTCTCTAAATCTTTGGAAGTACAGCTACGTGAGATGCTTAATGTTTCATAAAGGAGCTTTGGAACTGTCTTTTCTTTGCACCATTCGTCTTCAATACATCTTCTTTCTCCCAAAGATAAGACAGTTACGTGTGGCATATGTTTGTGTCTGGTTGAATATTGATTGCTGCAGGTAGATTTATGCTTGAGAGTGCTGGATTTTGCTGACAAGTTAAAGTTTTGGAGGGCGCGCAGTGTCTTCTTTTTGAAATCTGATTTAACATCATGCTCATCGTGAAAGGCATTAAACATTCATCATTTATGGTGGACGCTCTGCTTTCAAATCTGGTAGTTCATTTAATGTGTTCAGAATAATTAACAGTTTGATCTACCTTCTTTATCTGTCCACACATGCCTACCTGTTCTGTATCCATTCTTATGAATAATGTTTAAGATTTACTGACTTATCAACGCACTGCAACATTGATCTTAGTGAAGAAATGAATCAGGAAACAAATGCATACTCCAACTTTAGACAGCAGGTGTTGAAATTGGTTGTAGACATTAATAAGTGCAGAAATTGTGTCCCTTGTTTGGAGATATTAACTCTCACCCCATATTGATGTGCTGTGTTTATATGAAAAGATACGCTACATATCAACTTCTAAGGTATTTATTACCTACCATTTGACCGATGTCACTTATAGCTGTTGATTTGTTGTCAGAATTTTTGAATATGGGTACTAACATTTTATCTTTGAGGCTGCACTAGGAAAGTGTATTTATTGTCCTTCTCAAATGTCAATAAATTGTAAACCCAGAATATGAGCAGGACAAAAAGGTATTAAAGCTTTTTTTTCTACGAGAAAGTATGACTTTACACATGACTAATATATTTAATTGAAAGTTTTGAAAGATCCTTATTGGTTGCTTATATATTCTTGTTAAATACGATCAGCATGGAAACTTTTGAGAAATCTTCATCAACTAGTCTTTCATTTCGTAATCATTAGCATCCATTTGACTTATAAATGTGTTAAGGTGTAGGCTTATTGTTTTTCAAAAAATAATTGTTTTAGTCATATCTTTTCGTGGAATCATACATTTGAATCAAAAGGAAAGTCTTCTCATATTAACCATCAATTATGTCATAGATAAGAAGGGAGGTACAAATTGAAATAATTTTGATATTTGTTTTGTCAAAACTTGCTATATTTCCATTTCCTTCTTTAAAGATTGATAAGACTTGTGTATGTTTTTATCAATTGGCAAACTACATGCTAACTTTCATTTGTGATGGAATAGGTACAAAGGTACAAAAAACGAACAAAGGCGAAAAGATGCAAAGCAAAAGAGGAGGAGGATTCTTGTTTGAAAACACATTGTGTTTTTTAACACTTTGAATTTTTTTGATCAATACTACTTCACGAAAGGAGGGAAATGTTTTTTTGAAAACACAATGTGTTTTTTAACACTTTAAGTGTTTGATCAACACTTCACGAAATTGTTTTCCTTTTCATTTTAGAACATTAGTTTTCAATTGGGGCTAAAACGAACAAATTGTTTTTCATTGCAAAGGACTTAAAACGAACCTTAGAACACACTTACTAGATTTCGTTTTGGGTTAAAAATTGAACAAGCAATCCTCATATTTCATTTGGTGCTTAAAACGAATTCACAATTGCTTTGAAGGGTGTAAAATGAACAAGTGTTTGATTTGTGTGATTGTCTTTTGAGTACGTATCCTCTCCCCTTGTGCTTCGTGCGATCTAGGGTGCAAGAGAAACACTCAAAATACATTTTATTGCTTTAAAACACTTCATTTTGGGCTTAAAAATTGAACATCTTGTCTTGAGTGTGAGTAGGGGCATTTTAATTACATTCTCTTTCTTTGTGCCATCAAAGATCGGTCGAGTTATGGATTGTGTCTTTGCTAAGCTTTTGTTTATCTTAGAGGGCTGCCCAGCGGGAAAAATTACTCACCCAATGACGACTCAACCGGTAACACTCTAAAGCCAAGGTATTTCCAGCCGGGATATAAATGAGGATTTTGGTTAAGCATGCATAATCGCGGTTGGCTCGAGCAAGATGGATCGAAGAGGGACTCTTGCCAGTTAGGTCAGCGCTCCCTCGAGCGGGAAAGTCCTTACTAGAACTATGTGTTAGGAATTTGCCAAAATCCTTAATGCGTTTGTTGGTTACCCAAGAGCGGTGGATTCGAGGCAATACAGGCCCAAGGCTTTTTAGTAGAGATGGAAAGCATGCCATGGGAGTTTCATGGGTGTTGGTGCTTGGCTGCCCGGTATAAGTGAGTGTCGTGGAGGGGAGCGATTAGGGTCAAACATCTAACCATCCGCTAAAAGTGAAATGCGGACTTGTCCAAGTGGGGACTCAAGCAAACATTGTCCTATCACATCCATAGGAGCTTGTAATTATTCTTTGTTTTGAGAAAGCCACGGTGTGTATTGGTATTTGCAAACAAACATTCAACATGATTCTCAAAATTTCTGAAACCCTCTTGAAGACAAATATCATTGACTCAATCCATATGTGCACTTTCCCTCACAGTTCCGTTAGAGTAGGGTTCCTAAGCATTGGATTATATCTCAATTTAATGCGCTTGAGTAAACAATAGGAAAACCCTTGCCTTAAGTTCATTGAATTTCCACATAAAATATCTTGTGGGGTTTAAGGAAATTAAGACATTGGACATCTTAGTTTGAAACATAATCAAGTGGTTGTTTTTGGTAAAAAGAATACACTAAGCAAAGATAACAAATTGGACCCCACACATGTGCTTGATATCTCTTGGTCATATTGGTCTTTTGATTGCTCTTAGAGAAAAGTGTGTTCTTCAATACCTTGGCCTAGTAAACAAAGTCTCTCTAAGTCTCTTAGGATCATCAAAACTTCATCCATCTCCAAACATTATCAAATCCATCCCACCAAAACAACTTTAGATCTTTGCAAACATCATTCTAGACTTGGGTACATCCTTAAACCAAATCAAAGTCAATTGTTTAATTAGGTGTGTGGGAATGCATCCTTTCTCATACATCTAATTGAATTAGCAAACCTTTTGAACAAGTTCATCCTAAAGATAACATCCAACATCTTAGGGTTTACAAGTTCATCATCCACATCAAACAATCAAAATCAAAATCCCTAAGTCTAGCATTGATTCAAAGTTCCTAAACGTTCAACACTCACATCATTTTCACCTTTCATCCTCCATCTCGTCATTGTCCTAAGAACCTTAGAGGTCACTTTTGCTACAAGATCAAAACACAAGAAGAACATGGAATATAAACTAGATTCATACATCATGAGCGGTCCAAACCAACCAAACTATCCAAGCCTCACGAAATCATGGGATTATGGAAACTCACATCCATACATAGGATCACTATCTCCTACGAATATCAATAGCACAACGAATGTGAGTATGCCCAATCTGAATTTTGGAACACATCTCCCCATGATAGATTTAAATCAAAGTCCAAACTTACAAGTCTATCCTCCAAACAATCAAAACATGAGTCTTCAAACGAGCAACGTCATTCCACCAAATCCCTACAAACCAAATGTGGATGTACCAAGTGGAAGTTTTCGAAACATGAATCCTAACTCGGAAAACTTTGGAAAAATGATTCCCAATACCAACAATGTTCATCCTATCATGCCAAATCTGAACATCATCCCAAATCAAAATGTCATCCAAAATCCATTCGTCCATGATCCCATTCAAAAACGACAAGCATGCATGCCAAAAATACTTGAACACAAGCCAAATCAACTATCTCAAGTGAGTCAAGATCAAAATCAAGAACAAATTTGGCGAGATCAAATCGCGAAACTTTCCAAAATAGTTGAGGCATTGCGCCAAGGGAAATCTCCACCACCATTACCTACATCATGCCTTGGTTTAGGGCTTCCCCCTTTACCTAGCGCCAATCAATCCATCCAAATCAATCCACCTAACGTCAATCAAACCATCATGTCAAATCCTTCGAGTATACCATCGACATCACACCAATGGATGGTATCTAATCAAACAACATTGATCCCAAATCAAAATACAGTCTCCCAAGGACCTATCAGCTCGATCATTCCAACCATCACTATCCCTTCAATCACTCCAACCACCACTATCACGCCCATCACATCTCAACCTCTCACTACCATGATCGCTCCGAGCGTATCTCAAACACTTGTCACTACATCCAACATGATTTCGAATCCACCACCACCCCCACCACCACCAATCCCACCACCACCAATTTCCACCACATCAATCCAATACAACGCGACATTACAAGCTGCTTTTCAAAAGGGATTCCAACAATATCTAGCCATGCAACAAGCAACACAAGTGAAACAATCCTCTCAAGTTGCCCAAGCCTCTCAAGTTACCCAACCAACACGAGCACAAACAAAAAAGATGACACCTATTGAAAACAAGGATCAAGATCAATCCATCACTGAGCACACGTTTACTTCATCTAATGATCAAATCGACATATGTCAAGAATCACTTTTGAATCACGATCAAAATCCACCAACAAAAATCGATAATGAGCCAATTCAAGAAATATCAACATCACTTGACTCTATGGTCGAAGACATTCACAATTTCTCCACCGCAATTGTCGAAAACAATGATCAAAACCTCTCCATTGAGGAGCACATTGAGGATGTATCTACACAATCTGATGATAAACTCACCATACATCAAGAACCACTTTTTAGTGATCTCTTTCAAGGAGTGTTAGGGTTATTTGATCCTATTGACATAATGCACGATCCATCGACCTATGATCATGTTGAAAATGTCTCTACATCGCCTTATGAGTTAGAGGACATATCTCAAAAAGTTATTCCAAAGCAAGATCAAAATCTTTCACTAAGGTCTAGCAATGATCCTTTTCAAAACATGTTGATCCCCTTTGACCTCATGGTTACAGATGCTGAAGGAACTTTGAACTTGACCATGCCTAATGTTGACATCCAAAAGTCCTTTGTAAGAAATCTATCCTTTGAAGCTGCCCCATGTCAAGAACTTGATCCAAAGCATGTCAAAAGCAACTTTGAAATTAATCAAGATCAAGAATTTGTATCTCCAAGATACTACAATAATCTAATGAACACTCTCTTATCCATGCAAGATGATCATATTCATACTCCTCCATCTACCCAGGAGATGCTTTCTATAGATGGACACATAGATGATCTTCATCTAGAACAAAATCTTGCTACACAAAAAGAGCAGATTCTCAACTCCTACAGTCAAATGGAGTTATCAACATCAGGATCGAATATGTCCCAAATTCAAACTGAGGACATCATGAATAAAGATATCCATCATTATCCGCTCAACGAAACAAGTCAGATAGAACATCCAGAGTTAGCGGAGCAACAAATGGAAATAACATCACCTATGGTGGTCATTTATCAGAGAGTGCATTCTATACAAGAGATCTCAGAACAAGCAGAATCAAAGCATGAAGGTACTACTTCTACCATACTGGGGGCAACTTCGTCTCAAGCAAACATCAACATAAGAGGCATGAAGAATCCTTATGATGAAACCGATGTCAATACTACAACCAGTCATGTCATGAATCTTCACCCACCCATCACCCCATCCACGAATTGGGACCAACATCAAAGGAAATATTTTACGAAGAACGTTATCAAAGCAAAAGAAGCTGATAAGCATAATGGACAAATCAAATACAAATGGGTACCAAAGAATACAAAGAAAGATTATCTATATCAAACTCCATTAGTCAAAGAAACTGTGGGGGCAAACTAAAAGCGGGAAAGGTATCCATCAAAGATGTCTACAAAATCAAAAGCGGGAGCTTTCAAAGTGACATTACAAAGTGTATCAAGTAGTTGGTCCTAATTCCACACACTTCCGTATCCACCCATCATTGCTCATCTTCCCAAGTTTGGAGAGTCAAAGGTTCCAAACTGTCAACCAATCCATCTCTTATCCATAAACACACTCCATCCATGCCTCCACACATGATATCCAATTCTTGCATTAACCGTGTATTGGCAAAGACCCTTCATCACTTGCAGGATTAAAGAGAGCACTTTGCTCAGCGATGTCGCACCAAGGCGAGTTAACTCGGTGTCGATGAAGCAGATCAAGAATCCCAAAAATTTTGCATTCAAGTGCATTATCTTAGCAAAGCGGCTTCTTCAAGCGGGGATGCTCGATGGCACATTATGGCGGAGACATCTACGTAAATAACACCTCATGATTGACTATGAGCTTAAAATCTTTAGAAAAATCAAAAATCAAAAATATGAAAATCCAAAAAATCAAGAAAGAGTTGAAAGCGGTAAAGATAAAATGCGTCCTCTAGTAGAAAACCACTCACGATTTGGCTTTGGGCAAGACCATGATGAAAACACGGCAGAAGCGGGCAACATGTGTGGAATTGAGCATCTACGTAATGCCACTTGGGTTGAAAGCATCTCATCCCATCCATAATAAATTGAGCATTCCATCCATCTTAGCCATAATAAATCCATCCATCCATGAACCATTTATCCAATCCATTCACATCTATTTACATCCATCATCTTAGTTATCCTGATCTTGATGAAATTTTGGGGCACACCTTACGCTTGTTTACGGTGAACATCTTGACATGGGCCTTTTTCATTAAATCCTATCCTATACAGCATTATCTGAGCCATGAAGCATTATCCAAATGAGCATTCGTTATCTGAACACCTTATCTTATCGCAAGATAATCCACATCCATCCATCCATACACTTATCCAAGCATCCACCCATCGCATTCCATACATTGCTAGACATTGGGGGCAGATATGTACATCTTGCTTCGAGAATAAATCTTGGTCTATATCCTCCAACTTATGTGGCGATTCGAACATTGGAAAACTTGAAACCAAATTGGTCAAAGCATTTGTGATCCGAATCACTAGCCCATGGCATATTTTGACGAAAAGACATTCCTTATCAGTCTTAATCTTTCATCAAACATCAATTGATATTAGTCGCATCTAAGCTGCATGTCAAACATCACATCAAATCATCCAAACATCTTTTGTTCGAAACCAAGCTTCATCAAACATGATCAATCAAAATCCAATCAATCCATCATTATCAAATCCTTGCATTGTTGTGCATCCTCAACAATGTTATCATCATCAATCCCGATCAATCAAATCCTTGCATTGTTGTGCATCCTCAACAATGTTATCATCATCAAACTTGAACAATCAAATCCTTGCATTGTTGTGCATCCTCAACAATGTTATCATCATCATCAATCCATCAACTTGATCCATCAACCTTAGCTTGGTTTTTAGCAAAAATCCTCAAACAGAGCACTGCTATCACATCCATATCAAAATCGTCAAAATCATACGAAAAATCCAAAAACATCCAAAACATATCAAAAATCCAAAAAACAACTTGAAAACAGAAAACATCAAAAACATTGAAATCCGAACTACGTCGTCTCTGAGCTTAAACGTAGGCAGGGCTAATCTTTGATTAGCCAGGGATTATCAAAATCAAAACATTGAAAAACATCAAAAATCAAAAACATTCAAAAAAATCAAAATCAAAAACATAGAAAATCAAAAAATCAAAACATTTGAAAAATCCAAAAACCCAAAAATAGCCTCAAAATATTCCAAAACATCAGAAACATCCAAATATTTGAAAAAATCCATCCATCTTATCTCGCTTGCACCCACGATAATCAAGCATCCATAATAAACTGATTGTCATCTTCATCCTTTGGCAAAATAAAAAGAAACAATCACAA
>VDFB02137077.1:0-61207 GCA_007258455.2 Sequoia sempervirens | reverse complement strand
GGAGAATGATGGATCACTTGATTTCATTTTACTTCTACATTGAGCAGCCATATGATCAAACTTATTGCAAGAAAAATAGTATCCATTAAAATTTTGAGCATTAGGTTGTCTTACTAGATGCCTTTTTGCTTTGTTCATCTAATTTTCTTGCTTGAAATTCCTTTGTTCAGATCTGAAACTTTCTCCTTTCTTATATCCAAGACCTTTCTTGTCATTTCCATTCTTCTGACCTTGAGTCAGCTCATCAAGCTTAACTGATCTAATCTTGAACTTCTCCTTGTATTCATTTGTAGTAGTAAGTTCATCCCCGATAATAACAATTTATCTTTCAAGCTCTTCTTCATTGTTTCTGGATTGTTGCAGTTCATTCTCCAACTGAATGAATCCTCCATTAATTTTGCTACATTCATCAGATCTTTCTTTTGAGGATTGAGCAAGATTCTCCCCATTCTTCTTTCTCTCTTCAATCTCCTTAGTCAGCTTCATCACCATAGATTCCATCTCATGCTTTAGGGTAGCATTGTCTTTGGCAAGCTTTTCACATTCTTTAGTTATTTCCTTAGAGGTTTGATTTAGGTGATCATCATCCATGCTTTTGCTCTCTTTTTTCTTAATCTGGTCACAAAGATCCTATCTCTTCTCCCTGGACTTAATCATCTGATCTTTCAATGTCTGAATGAATTTCTTAACATCCTTAAGATTTGCTTTCAATTCCCAGACTTCTGCTTTGGACTGATCAAGATCATCAAGTGCCACTAAAAGTTGTTGCTGAAGACTACCAAAATCCATTACATTCCAAGATCCACCTCAAGCTATTAAACTTCTTCTAAGGAACTAGGCTCTGATACCAATTGTTGGAATCAAGGAACACTGAGAGGGGGGGTGAATAAATGTTCTACGAAATTTAACAATATTAATCTGATCTCTAAACCACTTATAGCATTCAAACAAAAGAAACATGTAAGCACATAAATCAATCAACCACAACACCATAACACAAGGATTTTTACGTGGAAACCCTGTTAGGGGAAAAATCATGGTGGAGTCAATCCACAATTTGAGTACTTAAATATAAGTGTTTTACAAATGGGGAATGCACATGCATTGAAGGACATTGCCTAGAGCTCACTGCTCAGATACAAAAAGAAGAATCACTATATTACAAAGGATTTGAATTACATCCAAAATATTTGAACTGAGAGAATAGCATCTGCTAATGGCTGATTACAGTTTTGGTTAAGCTCATCAGTTGCATTCTTGACCTGCTTGTCTAATTCTGCTCTTTTGCTCTATCTGCTTTCATTTGCATCACAAATCCTTTTATGCACAAGTGAAACTATACACAATTTCACTACAATCCTTCTGACTTTTGCAACATACATCAACACACTTTTTTCATCTCCCAAAATGATATAATCGATCTCTTATATATATCCACAACTAAATATATCCACAACTAAATATTTAATCGCTACAAGTTAGCTCCAACAAAATATAAAATATTTACAAATTGTCGGCTCAAATATCAAATAATTGTCAATGCACATCAACCAAAGTTGGCCAAATCATAGTAAGGACCCAAAAAAAAATCCTCAAACCCAAAAATAGTTCAAACAATTTCACCTCAAACATCCACAACATGCCACATTCACTTAGTTAGCCTTCTAGCACTGTTAAACAAAAAATCAATCAACCGAATCTCCTAACTTGTACACCAATTGATGCAACAAAACAAAAATTGAGAATAAGATATTCCAAATACCCAATGACCTTCCCTAAGATCTACAACTCAAAGTGATAAACTGGTAATGCAAATGGATTGACAAATTCAACTTTAGTCGGATACCTTGTTCTTTAATTTGTCTCTTGGTATGGACATATACTAAAGTGCGGACCGAATCAATGACTTAGGTTGCCATCAATGATAACACCAAAAGCCATATGCCAACAATGATGGTATCACCCATCGTTGAAAACTTCCTTCCTTTGCTCATTATTTCTGCGATGCCTAATGGTAATTACTAGGTGGTGTTGGAGTGAAGAAGTGATGGGACCTGGGGGGTCTTATTAATGTTTTATGAAAGATTAAATGGTGGGGACATAAATCAAAGGAGATGCATGGGAAAGGGAAATCTTCTATAACACGATTTAAATAAAGTGTAAAATGCAAAGGGAAATGCATAGTTAAATGATTTTTATAGCCCAATAAGAAGATTAAACACTTCCACAAATAAAAATAAAACTGTAAGCGTTGCATAGTAAATGGTAAATGTACAGGTGAGAGGAGTTTTCTACAACAAAATGAAGATGAATGAAGGGTATTTTCATAGTAAAAAACAAGATATTTTCAACTGCATGGTAAAAAATGGAGGGCGAAGTGAATTCTTTCATGGTAAGGAATAATTTTCTGTTGTAGGGCAAGTGAATGAAGAAGCGGGAAAATAAAGTGTAGATGGGGATTTTTCATGTGCAAAGGGAAGTTATTGATCAACAGAGCTAAGTGACACTAGATGTCTGTTCTTGATCTCCATTTAGGGTTTCTTCTTTTCCTTTAAGTGTTCTTTTCCACTTCATTTGAGGGGGTTGGTTGTTTTGTAATTAATCATGGAGAACATTGTAATAAGAATACAAAGCATTTTAGGGTTTTGTCTTATGTTTGAGTTTGTCAATACATATGTTTTTATGATAGCAATATTGGTAATATAATACATAATGGTGAAAATTAAAAACCATTTTCACTCCCGTGTACTTATTTTATGAGTTATGAATAATATAATCAAGGATTGTCTTGTTCGTCTCCATTGATTTCCAGTGGGTGTGTGGTTTTGTTCTAGCTCATTAATTCAAGGAATTAATATATATTCTTGAGTGAAGCTATAGATTCATGTGAATTAAGTGCTAGGATATTAGTAAGAAGTTGTGGTTGAGAATAAAATGTTGATGTGCTATAATGCAGTAATGTCAAAGATTAGTTGATGTTGTGTGCTAAATTGTTATCAAGTTGTATAGGTATTGGAATTGACTCTGTTCCAAGGATGAGGCACTAATCTAAGTGTGCTATTCATGTTACATTGTGTTGGTTAATTCATCAATTAATCAAAATTTATAATCAATTTTACCTATCAATCTTTGTATGTTTGTGTGTTGAGCTTTAATGAATTATATATCTCTCATGTTTACTTTGGATACTACCATGAAGGTCATCCAAGTCTTTAGGGTATTTTGTTTTTTAAACAATTTGAGGAGAATCATCTGTTTACAATGTATTTGATACTTTGGCACACAAGTATCTACAAACACACTGTCGGGATCACCCTCCTAGGTTTCACAGAGCCCAAAGTGTAGAGGAGAAAGGGTTTTGACTCAATCTCTCATTCATTGGCCAAATCTCTCCTTGAATCTGACCATTAGGCCTGACACCCCTTTAGGATTTAAGTCAATTGCATATTTGGGAACTAATAGATTGGAAACTCCTCTGGGGAAGAACTTTGAATCTTTAGTTGCAGACTGTCCTATCACAAAATCATATTATTTGCTAATATGAGCATTTGGTTCAAGTATTGAAGGAATTCATACTTGGAGAAAGAAATTGTTGCAGTGTACTTGAAAGTTTCATGATCTATGGTGCTCTGTTGGTGAAAAGAACTCAAAACTAAATCTCATTATTGAAGATGTTTCAATTGCTTGAAGATTTTCTCCTCTTAAAGGAGGTGGCGACTCTGCTAAAGAACTTGGTGAAGATGTGAAAAAAGTTTTAGATCTATAAAGATTTCCAGTCATAAAGAAGAATTTGCAGTAGCTACAACATACCCAAGTATTTTCTGAATTTTGGTTTTCAAGAAGCATAAATCTATATATGAAGACCATGCTTGAAAGTCCTAGAAAAATTTGGTTCCCTTATTTAGTGAAATTAAGCACTACAATAAAGAGATATTGAGAATTGAATAGTTGTAGAGGGAATAAATATTATTTGCAAATATGTATGGCTGTTTTAGTTCTCCCTCTACAAGTTTTAATGTCATTCCTAAAACACAACCATGACCTCAAAGAAGGGTGTTCACTAGTGAGAGATATAACCCTTTGGATTTCAGTAAAATCCAAGGTTACCCACATTCTATCCCAAGAATAATTAATGAATGTTTTTCTAAGTTTAGAGGAGATCTTGAAAAGTCAACATCACAACATGTACAAGGTTTTCTTGATTTGATGGAAGACTGTCAGATAATAGAACACGATGCTATCATGAAGTTTTTTGTAAGAACTTTGTTGATGGGGCATTTTGCACACTTTTTCAACATAGGTAGTACATGGGTGCACTACCTCTCTTGAAAGGAGACTTCCAACAACAAGTTGCTGAAAATCACCCCAAGGTCTCTTGGGTGTCAGGTCATGACTTGCATTGAATTCCTCAGTTGATATTTGATGTGATCTTGCTGGTAATCAAAGGGTGGACTTATGAAGCTGGATGAAACAAAGTGGGTTTTGTAAATTGAAGTTTCTAGGGTGGAAGTTGATGTGCACTTTGCTGCAAGTTTGAACAACAGTTGGAAACTTCAATGTTTTCTCAAGTTTTGGCTTTACAATTTGCAATGAACCTTCGCATGGGTTATTTCTAAAAAAAGAGGAAAAAAGGGTAGGGAAGAGGAGAGTTTCCTGGATCTGCAACTAACCATGAATTGTGATCATGGAGATTTTTACAGTGGACAGCTTCCTTAAAAGAAAATTTCACTTAACTAGAAAGTTCACAGTGTCATGAAATTTGTGCTATCTTCTAGGGTCTGCAAATGTTTTACCATTCATCCACCATATACATGCATGAACAAAGATAAAAGTTTAAAGCAACTTTAAGTTTAAGTCTAGACTAACTTTACATAGCCATCTTCTAGTAGCAAACAACAAAAAGTATGGACTAGGAAGGCATCTACACAACATAAATCTTCACAACCATAGAACAACATTATCAAATCTATCAAAGCAATATGAAACTAACTAAAACAACACAACAAATCTAACTAAAACATTTAACTATGGGAAATGAATCATGAAACATGTAGAGAAACTCAAAAATCCACCAAAGTCAATGTATTTCTATTAAAATTTCTGCAACATGTCATTACAACTCAACTCTCTCTTTAAAATGAGAGACCCCCTATTTATAGTTTCCAAAAGGTAGAATGAATGGACAAGATTCATTACAAATTAGGGTTTTACTTACCCTACAATATATTACATTTTAAAATACATTTTTTTTCCTTATCCCTATTTTGTCCTCTAGTGGCAGCATTGTAGCATTTTGTCTTTTGCTAATTGCTCTTTGCTGCAGCTATTCCTGGAGTAGTTCATCATCAATAATAGGGTTTCCCTCTTGTTTCTTCAAAGCGGCCTACTCCATGAACTTCAAGATTAGCGGTTGGAGCTTATCAATCTCCATGATTTGAGATTGTAGCACTTGATAGCCCCATTGTTTGGACCAATCAGCGAGCTTTTCCCAATCTTCATCATATTTGGCACTGTGGTCTCTGAATAGCTCATATTGGGTGAAGGCTCGGAAAAACCCATAAAGTCGGTGGTGATCTCGGTGGACATCCCATCCTCCATCTTCTTTTGGAAATGAGGCTTTATCTTCTCAAGATCAATTTGCACAATAGTCATATCATAGTTTGTCATTAGCTTTAAGTACCGAATGCAATATGCTCTGACTTCCTTAGCCCATTCAATATCTAAATCAACCTTGTTGAGTACCTGCTCCAACCTTTCCTTTCAATTTTCAAAATCCATCCTCCACGTCTCCATGAGCCAATGATTGTCCTCCTTAAATGCAAGCTCCTCCTTCCAAGTTTTCTTTGGAAACTTGAGGATGGCCTCAATCTTTAGGTAAGTAGACCCATATATCCTCGGGAAATCTATACAAAATTTCCTTGTGCTTTCAAGAGTCCTTTGTAACTCCAAAAAATTGTTTGCTATTCTAGTAGCATGACTGATGCCCATGTTTCCAATGTATAAGACCTCCCAGAACCAGCTCTTCATGGTCTTATCCAAGTTCTTTCTCCTTTTGAGCTTGTCTATTTGTTCTTTTGACAACAACTGTGGTGGGGCTGAAGATGTGGTAGGAATTTCCTCTGTTGACAACCACTGCTGGATGTAAGCTGTCAGATCAACCACTTATGCCTTGAGCTCTTCCTTTGAGACTTTATCCTGCTGAATTAGGTGCACTACCATGGCGATGGACTCCTGAAGGTGCTCCACTTTCTGCTCTCTAGTGGCTATCCCTAAATCGATGGTGGATACATTATAGCTTATCCCTTCTTTTCCTACCATTGGTGTGGCTACTTGCACAGTTCAGGATCCAAAAGCATCCATCGTCACCTTGGATATGATTTTGGGCTTCCTCTCTTTCTTAGTACTGATTTGTGCTCAGGCTAAGATAGCCTCTAGTCTTGCTCTTGGATCACTCAGGGTGGGATATCTCTTTTCTGAGGGAGAACTTTGCATGTGCTAGGAAAAAGACTTTGAGAGCGAGAGTGTTGGCATTGGAATTGTTGTTGCTGCCAGTGAAAGTGACATGGTTGGGGACATGGAGGCAGAAGAGAGTGGAGAGGTGGTGGTGGAAGAAGTATCAACCACCACGATTGGCCTAGTTGGTGAAGAAGAGGCAAGGTGGACCGAAATGTCCACTGCAGGCAGGGAGGTAGCCACCATAGCTTGAGACAACGACAGAGGAGCAATAGTGATGGAGGCAGCTGGTGGAGACTTGGGCTGATCCTTTTCCATTTCCTCTCCTTCATGGAGTGGGTCCTCCTGAATAATAGGAACTGTAGTAGTACTACCTAACATTTTATGTTTCTTGGAAGGTTCACCTTCCACAACCTTTCTTGCATACACCTTCAGGTTAGGCTGTTGGTCCTCAGTCTCTTTTCTTTTTCTAGAGCAAGTGGAAGAGATTTGGATGTTTCTCTTGTTGAGGCTATAGCAGATCCATCATTTATTGCACTAGGCTCACTTTTGAGCCCTTGATAGGTCAGGACGACCCCTTGTTTCTTTAATCAGGCAACTTTCCCATTGACCCATTCTCTTGTATGAGCTTCGATTGGCTTGGTTATGATATCGAGGTTATCGACCTCTTGTTTGTCCTAGTCTATCAACGACAACAAAAAGTTGGTGACTGCATTGTACCTAGGATCCATAATTGTGCTCTCATCTTCTTCAACCTGATTGGGCATAGGAAACAAGTTCACTCTTTTCACAAAGTAGGCCGTCATTCGCATATAATTCATCATGCACACCTTATCATCTTGGAAGTTTTCCCAAAAATCTTCAACATGGTGCAGATGGGTGTAGTCGGGCCCAATTGCCTTTCTTATATGCTCATAAGGGTCCATTTGCGGACAGACGTTATGTAGCCAGAAATGGTATTCCGCTAAGTCCTTTTCTGGATTCCCTGCACATTAAGAGGTATGTAGCTTATACATCCCTTGGCCAAAAGAAAGGGGATAAGGGATCCTTGCCAAATGCTTGTTGCTTAGCAAGGTGTGTACATGTCGTAGCTGCTGAGAGAGTTCTAACAATATAATCTAGTCGTTAGGGTATCGAGGAAACTTTTTTGGCCTTTCTATGAGCCTTGAGCGTAGATGTACATGAAATTGGGATACTAGATGAATAAAAAGGTATACTACTTGAGGAAAGTGCGAGCACTGTGGGAGACTCACCTCTCGAAATTGCCTCCAAGCAACTTGATAATATGCCCTCTGAAAGTGTCATTCACCCTGCAATAATCCCTCTTGAAGTTTTTGAACTACAACTGAGGGTATCTATCATAAAATTTCAATTCCCAACCAGATTCTTCATCTGGAGTCCTGAATAATCCACTATACTGCCTCTATTCAGCTAGCAAGTAAACTAGGTAAGATGCCATATAAAACTTGGAAGTCTCTCTAATATTCATGAATTGCTCGTGGAAGCAATCACTTATTATCCCTCCCAATTAGAATGTGGTCTGCATGGTATCATCCTCCTTTCCGTGGATAATTTTCTCAACAAAGTAAACCATCCATTCCTGGAAGTATGTAGCGGTGGGAAGGCCCATCACTCTGCTCAGCAGGGTCACCAGGTCATAATAATCTTCATGGAAATTGCTGCGGAAAGTTCCTGGGGAACTTTAGTAGTGATGCTCCTTCTCTCTTTTAACCAATGTTGGTTTATAAGTTTCTTACATCCAATTGGGTCTTGATCCCACATTTCCTTGGTATCTTGGATGGTAGGGATCTCCATCTCCTTGAAGGTAGGAATGTGGAAGGTCTTTGTTATTGCTTCACTTGACATGTTAGCTAGAATGTTCCCATCTTTGTCAACAATGGTTCTGGTTTTTGGTTGATATGCTGCCCTGCAAGCCATTACTAGGTTAGGGGCGACAAGAGATGGAGGAAAGCCTACACCCTTACCAATTCTGCTACATCTGATCAATCTGAAATTTTTTGTCTTAGGACTTATTCTAACTCTTTATTTAAATTCATCAATGTCGATGTGCCCTATGTTGGTATATGTAATCTCCTTCCAATCCATGATGACCTTTGAATGCAATGAATCCCCTTGGAACTAGTACTTCATTTGATCCTTGTTCTCTTTTCCATGAGGAGCTCTACCTGTTTTCTTTCCTTTGTCCTTCTTTGTGGCTACCCCCGAGGGTCCTGCACCCGGTTCCATATATCCTGCAAGTAAAGGCATGATGAGCACAATCAAGCATGAAGACACAAATGTTGGCTAGAATCCCTGTGGATGGAGTTATATTAGATAATATATCATCCAAGAAATCAACATTTATTCCAAAATGTCATTAGTAATTTTTTGGAAGGAATTTGGTCGATTCGAGCCCCAGGGGCCTGACTTCCTTGGCAGGATTGCCGTTTTGAAGGGTGAATAGGGTAGGGAAATCCAATTTTTTTCTCTCGCCTTCTGATTAAGATGATTTGAAAGGTTCATGCAGGAGAGGGTCCCATTTGAGCACGTGGGTCGAAGTTTGTTTCTAGATTGGAGGTCATTTGGATCATCATTGGGGTACTCAGAGTCATGAGGAGGAAAAGTCATTAGGAGTTTGTTGTTTGAGATGGCTTTGATGAAACAAAATTCTAGGGGTAGAGTTCTGAAGTTCAGGACCCATAAGGCTGAAGGGTGATTGACATAACCCCATACTCGGTTAAATGTTTGGATCAAAAGGGTCAGGAAGTTGCGTGAGAATTGTCATTTGGAATGGCGAGCAGCGGGCGGAAGTCCAGTGGGAGGAACCCAACGGACCAGATCTAGCATTGCGTTTGGCTATTAGGTTTTCTTCATTGAGTTCATCAGTGTTTGGGGTACTAGGATCTGGAGGGTGGAAGGACGTGCTCACTTTCCATATGTGACAACCGAGACGAGATGGAGTCCTGACCATGGAAGTCCGACGGAGTGGGTCCAGTGGAGGGAAAGGCACTTAAGTTTCAATGTTTGTTGTTCATGCGACATAGGGACATGTGGGACCCAGAGGGAAGAACATGGTCATCTGATAGCCATGAGAAATGGTGAAGTTGTAACGAAGGTCTGTGGACGGAACTCTGAGAACCGGGACCCGTAGGATACCAAGGATGTGGTAGTTTGTTCTTTTAACTCAAGCGGTGGATGGAAAGGTGGGTCCCCAAGTTCGGGTGGATGAAGCTGATAGGCAGTTTGGAATGACGAAAGATATTTGACATCCCAGGGATGAAATCCCATGGGAGTAGACCTTTCAGACATGCCCAAAGATAGGGTGTTCAATTTTGTTATATTTCGACAGCGAACCGTCAAAGGAGATCTGGGGTCACTGACTCAGAAAGACATCCGACTGTTTCAAAGTTATTTTAGTTTGAAGGTTTTTTAAGCAACGATGGGGAGACTTGGGTCCGGAGGGCGTGAGTGCTCTGTGGGAAGAATGACGCCTAAGCATGGAAGTTCTAGATTCAGTTACATGACGATTCAATGCTTTTCCTAGGATTTCATCACATGGGTTTTTTAGGTCTAGCCCTCCTATATCAAATGAATGCATTTTAACCCCATTCTACCCATTATTTTGACACAAATTCACTGAAAATCATAAAGGAAAGGTAGATAGCGAACTCAACACAAAAACCTGGTGAATAAAGTCGTTAAATCTGTGAAGAATCGACAAATGAAGGCAGCGGGCGACGAAGACTCAAGGTCTCTCTAAACTAGCTTTGAACTTCTCTAGCCAACTTGACATGTGAAAATGACAAGTTGGACCAAATATTTATACCCCTAAGGACATTTAATACACCCCATTAATGTGAGTACGACGGGCTCAAAAGTTGGTAAGTTCAAATTTTGAAATAGCTATTGGGGGTCGGGGACCCGAAGGTTGGAAAGATGCGAGCAGACAGTCGTTCGATGTGCTAGGTGGAAAACCATTGGTGAAGGAGAGTCTAGGACCTAGCAGTCAGAACTTCGTCGGAGGATGGCTGTCGGGAAGAGCAAATGCATTGCGTAGTTCTAGGCATGGAGATCTCGCAGACGAGGCTCGGTGAGATGGACAATTGGTCAGTTGGAACTTTAGAGTATTGAGGATGGCAAACAAGGTGGAAGGAGCTGGAACAGGGAAGGAAAAATCCCTTCAGACGTTCTGAAACAGTGAAAACACCAAGGAATTCCGACAAGGGAAACCCACCATGTCGGACCTGGGGGGTCCCAAGGACGCTGGTAGAGGCAAACTGCTAAGGGAACTTCGTGAAGACCGAGGACTTAGAAAATTTTGCAGGGGATGAAACATGGTCAAATTGAGGTGAGACTTTGGAGGCACACTAACCATCTAGGACACCTAAATGGGGGGGCACGCAAAACGGGGTAGTGACAAAATGACCCAGCAAGGTGAAAGAGATAGAGAGGGTCCTCGTTTTGAATGGAGCGTGTGTGCTAAGGGCACAAAAAATGGAAACTTTGTTGGGGAACCGCTCCTAAGCATTTTAAGGATAAGTATTCATTCAAGACCCAGAATCTCTGGTTTCATAGACCAAGGGCCGACTTCCAAGAGTGAACTGGGAAAACAGGGTCCTTAGTTGGGTCAATCTATGAAACATCTCAGAAGTGTGTGGTGAATTTATTCCTTCCCTCAGGAACTATGACAAGAAGCGACTAATAAAACAAAGCAGGCTACTTAAATCATCCAACACCAAAAGTAACCTGGGCATTGCTCCGCTGCCCGACGGGCATCCATAGCCTCAATGGAGTTGTCGTTGTGACCCCATGAATATTGCTCTACTGCTAGCCAGACATCCATAGCCCTGATAGAGTTATTCACACACCCATACGGTTGTTTGATTTCATAATTTTTTTTTCCTTTTCTTTGATATATATATATATATTTTTCTTTACACTTTATCTCTTGCTCAACCATGTAAGCATTGAAGCCTACAATGGGTTTGAGAGCCACAGTGTTCACTGGAGAGGACTTAAGATTTTTCACTCACCAGGTTATCATAGCAGCTATTGTACAACCCTTTATAAATAATTAACCATTCATTTTGGTGCAAGATATGAGATGAATGTAAAAGGATTCAACCAAGGATCAAGTTCTAGAACAGAGTTCAAATGAGGAAATCATTCCCAAGCAGCTATCAAGGACCAATAGTCGAGAGTGAATGTTTAACCAAAGAACACTAAGGATGGGCATCAAAGTGAACCGTTCATTGAATGAGCATGATCACCATAGCCAGACAAGAGCCTCATCGAGAAAAATATGGCCAGAATAGTGGTGATTGCAACAACAAAGCGCAACCAAAACTGATCTAACCTGTAGTATTTACAGGGATAGCTCCACACGAGCTCAAGTTTGGAAGTAATGCTTCAAATGTTGCCTATTGACCAGCAACAGGACGTCCTCACTAGTGAGGGTCTTTAAGCGGAAAGCATTGTCTCCCAAGATTTCAGCTATTTGAAAGGGGCCAAGCCAAAGCTTGTTGAATTTGTTGCATCCCCCTTTATTTTCATGGGATTTGTCCCAACATAAGACTAGATCCGCAATTCTAAAGGCCTTAGTCTTGGCTCATTGATCAAACCAATGTTTGACTATGCCCTGGTGTTTGGAAAAAATTTCTATGGCACAGTCTTGTACTTCTTCTAAGTGAAAAAACTCAACTAACCGAGCTTCTCTACAGTCTCCCTCTTTGTAAAAATCATTGATAAACTAGAGAGTGGGGATTTTCAGGTGGATCAGAAAGATAGGATCTAAGCCATAAACCAAATGAAATGGGGAATCACCAAGGGCAGCCTTGTGGTGGGTACGATTTGTCTAGAGGGCGAAATAGAGCTGGGTATGCCAGTCCTTGGGATTCCTATCTAGCAATTTTTTAATCACAGTTATCAAATTATTGTTTTTGGATTCAACAAGGCCATTGACCTAGGGGTAGTAATTGGATGAGAATTTGAGGGCAATCCCATAGTCGAAGGCCCAACTAGTAAATTTTAACAAACCAAATACAAGTCCATTATCACACACTAATACATAAGGACAACCAAAGCGATTGAAAATAAAGCTTTCTAGAAAATTAGTGACTACGTCAGTTGTACATTATCTACATGCAATTTCTTCTATCCATCTAGTACAATAATCAGAAGTGGTAAGAATGTACCCATGTCCTATAGATGATGGAGGTCTTACTAGACCAATGAAATCGAGACCCAATTGCACAAACAATCTCACCTCTAGAATTGGTTGTAACGAGACAACATTCTTCTCCTTATTGGTGGTGGTTTGGCATATATGGCATGAGCGAACATGGCTATGAGCGTCCTTGAATATTGTGGGACAATAATATCCTACTCTTAATATCCGATACGAGGTGGAGGGTCCAGATCCGTGACCAGTGCCAAAATTGTCATGAAACTCCCTTAGGACTCGATCTGCTTTCTCTTTGCCAAGGCATCTCAAGTAGATACCTTCATGATTTCTTTTATATAAAATGGACCCTTGCAGCATGTAACTGTTGATGTTCAGGCATAGAGCATGCTTCTAATCTCCCTATAGGTGGGAAGGACACTTGTGATTCAACAAATAATAAATGATGTCTTCGTACCACTCCCCTAGAGAAACATCCTCTAGCTGGTATTGTTGCACTATGAGTTCTGGCCTTGCATCGACTGCTGCTTCAACGATTGTTCAGGTAAGTGCTTGTCTTCTCACTAGCTTCATTGGCTGGATCTCCATATCGTACTCCTACAGCAGTGTAACCCATTTTTCCCTTCGTTCACCTAACTCACTCTGCATAAGCAGTGTTTTCACAGCTAGGTCAGGAACTATGGCAAACACTTTATTGCACAAGATGTAATGCCTAAACTTCTTAACTCCTCTAACAAGGGCATATGCTTGTTTTTCTACATTGTGGTAGAGCAGTTCAACAACTTTCAAAGGGGTACTCATGAACGTGATTGGGTGCTCACTCCATTCATCATCTTTCTGGGTGAAAATGTTGGCACACAAGTGATCTAAAGAAAACAAATAGATGTAAAAAGGCTTCAAATAGTCAGGATTGACCAACACGGGTGCTTAAGCAATTGCTTCCTTAATTTATTCAAAGGCCTACTTCACTTTGGGAGTCCACTCAATCTTGGCATCTTGTTTCAGCATTGCATTGAGGAGCTTGACGATCACAAAAAAATCTGTAATAAACTTCCGCACAAAGCTAATATTTCTAAAGAACAATTTGAGCTCTTTCTTGCTACCTGAGAGTTGAATCTTCAATAGGGACTAGATGCACTCCGGATCAATGGAGATGCCTTGCTCTGAAATGACATGCCCGAGTAGCTTCCCTTCAGTAACCCCAAATATGCACTTCTTGGGATTAAGGGAGACACCAAACTCTCAACACCTTTGAAAAACCTTGCAAAGGTTGGAGACATGATCACTCCCCTTCTTTGAAAACACTGTTAAATCATCCATATAGATGATTATACACTTTTTGATCAGATCTTTGAATGCAATGTCCATAGCACGTTGGAAGGTTGCACCGATGTTAATAAGAACAAAGGGCATTCCTCTGTAGGCAAAGTTTCCCCACTTGGTAGTGAATGTTGTCTTATGGATATCTTCATATTGCAACATTACTTGATTGTACCCAGAATAGCTGTCGAGGAAGGACATCATCTATGAACCATTAACAATCTGTAGTACTTCATCCAATGAAGGCACAAGGTAATTGTCCTTTTCTGATGCTCTGTTCAAATTGAGGAAGTCCACACACAATCTGATTTCTCCATTCTTTTTTCTAAATGGTACCAAGTTGGTGACCCATGTAGAGTGCCAAATTAGAAAGATAATACTTGTTGAAAGAAACTTCTACACTTCTTTGTAAATAATTGGCTCCAACAGTTCATTTATGGGATGTTGTCTTTGTCAGAAGGGCTTCACATTAGGCTTGAGAGGGATGGTGTGTGTTATGATGGAGGTGTCATAGATTTTCAAATTTTTGTAACTCCAAGCCACCACATCGTGGTATTTGTGAAGGGCATCAACGATCCCTTACTTTTCTTTTATGGTACACACCTTACCAATAAAGACATTTTTTATTTCCTCGATAGTTCTGAGATTGTGGACATCAAATTGATTGCTGATAGATTCCTTCTTGGCTTGCTGGTCTTGGTCTCTGATCTGGTCCAAGTCAAATATGCACTCCAACTAAACCATACCTCTGGGGATTGTGTTAGTCTTGAGGTTGATAACCCCTTCTATGTCTAGTTCAGCTTCTTCTGGATCAACTTCATCTATTATTTGGGTGGCAAAGATATTCGAGCTCGTGATGAACTCGAGGATGTGCTTATCATCGTTGAAGACTTGAAAGTGAGTGACATTATTTGGAATAGATGGAGTGGATGTCAACTTGACTATGAAGCGTTTAAGACTAGAAAGAGATAGTGGCTATAATGTGCTAGCTGCTTGAGACAAAGAATCAACTGTGTGATTCTGAGTGTGTGGGATCAACTGAATATTAAAAGCATCCAAACCTTCTAGAAGATCCCAGACTCCGTGTCTGTAATTAGCAAGTCTTCTGTCATGGCAGGAATACAATTTCTGAACTTGTTTGACTACCAACTCGAAGTCACCGAAAACTTGCATCATTTTGACATTTTTCTTTAGGGCCATACAAAGACCATGCACTAGGGCTTCATACTTGGCTACGTTATTAGTGCAATAAAACTACAACCTATGGGAAGCAAGAAAGGTCTTACCCATTGGGCTGATGAGCTTGTATCCGAAACTAGCGCCTTGCTTTAACTTAGACCCATCAAATCAAAGCATCCAAAACTTGGAAAGATCCTTGACGTCGGGCCCCATTAGACTTTTTATTTCTTCTAGATTGGCGATTGCCACCTCATCCCTTAGGAAATGTATTGATTTAGTGTGACTAGTGACGGGAAGCTTTGTTGGCATCTCCTTTGGCACTTCTCTTGGAGGAGCAGATATTCCCTTAACATGTTCCACCACTATTTGGCACAAGTAGCACTCGAAATTAGAGTGGGAAACAATGTGAATCTTGCACCAATTTGGTAGTAAGAGATCTTGGAAACCCATTTGGGCACCCAGGCTAAGTTGAACCTTCACACACTTTTCCATGAATTCCTCAAAACCATTGAGTAGTCCCAAGTCATCGTCTTCATCTGGCTCATCATCTGACTCTACCAACATCTCTATTCTTTGAGGCATCTAAGTGAGGTTAGTTGAAGGGCTGCATTGCACTAAGAGTACTTCTGCAACAAATTCTTTTTCTTGGAGTTCTAATTCTTCTTGACAAACAAAGGGATAGTAATTCCCCAATTCTGTCTCAACAAACAACACCTCATCGGTATTGTTGTACTCCGTGATCATGTACTTCATACGAGGCTCATGCTCTATACAAATCTGGTTAGGCAACCTTTTCCACGGTAGCCACATATAAGAATGGTTTGTTGCAGCATACCCATTCAATGTTCTAGTGAAATCTCGCCCAAGGATTAGTTCATAGGTATCGGGGATGTCCGCCACTTGAATATCAATGAATTTTATTCGCGGGTCGACAACAATCTGCATTAGGATCCAATTCATTTCTCCCACAATGTTAATCTTTGTTTTGTCTAGCTGGGTCACTTTCCTTCTTGAAGGTGTGGGAGGAATCCCAGGAGTTTGGCACACTGCAAGGGGCATAACATTAGTTGACACTCCTGAATCAAGTAGGCAATTGTGTAAATTCTTCCCAAATATTTGAATGGTAGTGAGGAAAGGAAGAGTTTCAAACTTCCCTTGGAAAAGGACTGTAGGCGTGTCTATTTGGGCTACATGAGCCTTATTCCTATTTCCAGTTCTATCATTGGTCTGTCCCAAAGGCTAATCCTTGGAATTTTGTCTACTATTCTGATAAGATTCTTTTGCGGGGTTGCTTACTCGTAAGTTGATTTGAGGGAACATGCTTCTTTTTCCCTATGATTTCCTGAATCACAGGTTCTTGACTAGGTTCTTCAAAGGTGACCCTTTTGGATGATGTTTCTTGCATCACTTTAGAGGAAGGGGTGCCATTAATTACCCTAAAGAAGGCATGCCTTACAATAGGAACCTTAAGTAACTCAAAGGCGGACAGGCTAATTTTAACTTTCTTGAACTCCTCCATGACATAATCACCCATTTGTTTAATTTCGGACTCAAAGGCTCTACCTATGGTAGAGCTAGCAAATTGGGTTTGTGTTTGACTTGAAGGGTTTTGGGGCTGCCCTTGAGCTTGATTTTGTGACTGATTATAAGGCTGGTTTAATGACCTATCCTTGCTGAAATATTGAGTGGGCACGTGAGGAAAACCGAGATTGTTACTAGCATTTGGATCTGGCGGGGTAGTGAAGTAATTAGGTAGGGTGGATGTAGTGAATGGTCCCCCTGCTTGTCTATTCCTTAAATAATACAATGTGGCTCTCTGATGGAACATGTGTACTTCATCCTCACAGGGTTCTTCATCATCTAGAGGACCATTATCTACTGAATCAAATAGCTGAGCCAAGGTTTCATTGTTACTTACGTCCTTAACTTCCTTGACCTTTATAGTGACAGGCTCGTCCTCAGGCTTATTACTTTCACCTCTCAAGAATCGGGCTTGGTTAACCACGAGCACTGAAGAATCATATGGCTCAGATGAGATGATATCTCTACAAATTGTGTTGTCCATGACATTTTGAACCTCCACCTGAAAGATTTCAACAGCTGTCTGGAATTCAGGGCAGTCCAACTTAGAATGTCTATTCGTTTTGTGAATTCAGTACCATCCTAATAGAGCTGCTTTGGCAAGATAGACCTCGCTAGTCATTTTCTCTGTGCCAGCAGGCCGATCAAGAGTAGGAACACCTCCATTGTTAGGATTTGTATTCCATGTCCAATTCTTCCTATGGGAAGGCCTCCTTTTAAAAATTTGATTTGAATTTTTCCCGCTATCATAATTCTGCCCGAAAGAGGTGCTAGCATGTTGATCATCTCTGTGGTCTCAATTGTCCTTATTGTTTCGGTTATTTCAATTAAGATTGGCCTGAAGGTTGCACTGGGAGGCCTACAACTGATTATTCTAGTTCCTCAATTGTGTCATCTTTGTGGACATTTTCTTTATCATCTCAGTCAACTCCTCAAGTTTATCTTTCTTGGTGTTGCTCGGCTACGATACTTGATTTTGGAGAAAGACAGGTGGGGCCGTCGGCTAATTTTGATGTGCTGGAGGGAATTTTGGTTTGGGAAAGTATAATGGTACTTGAGGCTACTAAGAGTACACCTACTACTATTGGGGAGCCTGAGGGTAGGTCTGCTATTGCTGGGGCTACAAGTAAGAAGGCACAGGAGGTGCATGAATCATTGGTTGTCCAGGGTGCGAGACAATGGGTAGCTGAGGCACCTAGTTCATAGGAGGTGTCTGATGAGCGAATGCTTGGTTGAGCCCTTGAACCTACATTGGATGAGCCACTAGACCCAAAGAAGGTAGCAGACCAGAGATGTTATGTCCCAAGTTAGCACTGGCAACAACTTCTGCATAAGCAACCACTAGCGTGGTGAGTGGCGGGCACATCCTTTTTACCAATGTTGACGTAAGATTATCTAATGCTGCATAGTAGATGGGTAGGGCCGCAAAATCATTATGCACGTATGGATCTTGAAGCCTCATAAAGGTGCGATGGAAATGATCATTGAAGGATCCGATTGGTTCATTAATTTCCCTTTGGACGAACATAAATTGTTGGTACAGCTCTGAAGGGCTGATTGAAATCTTATACTTCTGTAGGAAAGCATTCCTCATGAGGTCTCATGAAGTAATGGACCCCCTCGGAAGATTAATATACAAATAAAAATCATCCTCCCCCAGTGAGTATGGAAAGAGGCGGCATGCAACATCCTCATGATCGATCTACATATCTTTAATAGTTGTTTCGAATATCTTGATGTGTTCTTCTGCCGTTCACTGTGGATAGTGAGGATTGAACTTCGTGCAAAAGCTCTGCGGATTCTTGGGCATATCATGATAAGCAGCAAAGTGCAACAAAGAAGGGTTTTGTGCCAACCAAGCTATGAGGGGAGGCAAAGGTGGTACCCGTTGTTGGAGAACAGTAACCTGGGGCTACACTTGTTGTAGGATAGCAGCCTGGGGCTATACCTGGGCCACAACTGTTTGGGCTGAACCTTGGACTTGGAGGGCCAGGAGAGGGATAACTTCCTGGCTACTGGAAGGATGAGGCCCGAAGGTAGTTTGGAGTGACAAGGTTGATATTGGATGAATGGAGAAGGATGGTGAAGGTGGAAGGGAAGTGGGAGTGGTGGAGAAAGAGGAAGAGGCAAAGTCTCCTCCCTTAGTTCGTTTAGCCCTTGTGGGGGGTTGCAGCTCTTGAAGTTCCCCTTTGTTTAGTGTTGACCTTAGAATTCTTTGGAACCTTTTAGGGGAGAATGATCCAACTTAGCACCGCCCTCCTTCTAGCGCCAGTTTTGTTGATGGGGTGTTTTGCACACTTTTACAACACAAGCAATACATGGGTGCACTACCTCTCTTGAAAGGAGACTTCCAACATCAAGTTGCTAAAAATCACCCAAAGGTCTCTCGAGTGTCAAGTCATGACTTGCATAGAATTCCTCGGTTGATATTTGATGTGATCTTGCTGGTAATCACAGGGTGGACTTACAAAGCTAGATGAAACAAAGTGGGTTTTGTAAATTGAAGTTTCTAGGGTGGAAGTTGATGTGCACTTTGCTACAGGTTCGAACAATAGTCTGGAACTTCAATGTTTTCTTAAGTTTTGGCTTTATAATGTGCAATGAACCTTAACATGGGTTATTTCTAAAAAAAAGGAAAAAAGGGTAGGGAAGAGGAGAGTTTCCTGGATTTGCAACTAACCATGAACAATGATCATGGAGATTTTTACTGTGGACAACTTCCTTAAAACAAAATTTCACTTAACCAGAAAGTTCTCAGTGTCATGAAATTTGTGCTATCTTCTAAGGTCTGCAAATGTTTTACCATTCATCCACCATATACATGCATGAACAAAGATAAAATTTTAAAGAAACTTTAAGTTTAAGTCCAAACTAACCTTACACAACCATCTACCAGCAACAAACAACAAAAAATATAGACTAGGAAGGCATCTACACAACAAAAATCTTCACAACCATAGAACAACATTATAAAATCTATGAAAGCAATCTGAAACTAACTAAAAAAACACAACAAATCTAACTAAAACATTTAACTATGGGAGATGAATCATGAAACATATAGAGAAACTCAAAAATCCACCAAAGTCAATGTATTTCTATTAAAATTTCTGCAGCAAGTCATTATAACAACTCAACTCTCTCTTGAAAATGAGAGGATCCCCCCTATTTAGTGTCCAAAAGGTAGAATGAATGGCCAAGATTAATTTTCATTGTGTGGCCAAGATTCATTAGAAATTAGGGTTTTACCTACCCTATAATATATTACATTTTAAAATACATTTTTGTCCTTATCCCTATTTTGTCTTCTAGTGGCAACACTGTAGCATTTTGTCTTTTGTTGATTGCTATTTGTTGTAGCTATTCCTTGAGGAGTTCATCATCAATAATAGGGTTTCACTCTTATTTCTTCAAAGCAGCGTACTCCATGAACTTCAAGATCAGCGGTTGGAGCTTATCAATCTCCATGATATGAGATTGTAGCACTTGGTAGCCCCCCATTGTTTGGAACGGTCAACGAGCTTTTCCCAGTCTTCATCATATTTGGTAGTGTGGTCTCTAAACAACTTAGATTGGGCGAAGGATCAAGTGGAAAAACCCATAAAGTTAGTGGTGTTCTCGGCGGACATCCCATCCTCCATCTTCTTTTGGAAACGAGGCTTTATCTTCTCAGGATCAATTTGCACGACATGCATATCATAGTCCGTCATTATCTTTAAGTACCGAATGCAATCTACTCTGAATTCCTTAGCCCATTCAATATCTGGATCCACCTTGTTGAGTACCTACTGCAACCTTTCCTTTCGATTTTCAAAATCCATCCTCCACGTCTCCACAAGTCAATGATTGTCCTCTTTAAATGTGAGCTCCTCCTTCCAATTTTTCTTTGGCAACTTGAGGATGGCCTCAATTTTTGGGTAAGTAGACCTGTATATCCTTGAGAAATATAAAAAAAATTTCCTCGTGCTTTCAAGCGTCCTTTGTAAATCCAAAAAATTGTTTTCTATTCTAACAACACAACTAATGCCCATGTTTCCAATGTATAAGACCTGCTGGAACTAGCTCTCTATGGTCTTATCCAAGTTCTTTCTCTTTTCAGGCTTGTTTATTTGTTCTTTTGACAACAACTGTGGTGGGGCTGAAGATGTGGTAGGCATTTCCTCTGTTGACAACCACTGTTGGATGTAAGCTGTCAAATCGATCACTTGTTCCTTGAGCTCTTCCTTTGAGACTTTATCCTATTGAATCAGGTGCACTATCGTGGCAACAAACTCCTGAAGGTGCTCCACTTTTTTCTCTCTAGTGGCTATCCCTAAATTGATGGTGGATAAATTATAGCTTATCCCTTCTTTTCCTACCATTGGAGTGGCTACTTGCACAGTTCAAGATCCAGAAGCATCCATCATCACCTTGGATCTGATTTTGGGCTTCTTCTCTTTCTTGGTACTGATTTGTGCTCAGGCTAAGATAGCCTCCAGTCTTGCTCTTCGATCACTCAGGGCAGGAGCTCTCTTTTCGAGTTGCTTTTCCAGCCATTCCGACATCTGATATTTTCCCTTGGATGACTCATGTCCACCCTCTTCTTCATCCCTTCTAACTTCAACTTCCTTGTCCTTGGAGGTTTCCTTCTCCACTCTAGTGTCTTCTCCTTCTTCTTCATCGGAGTCTCAGAGGAATACTAGATGTTTGATTGCGGACTTGGTGGGCAGGCGTTCTTTGGGACTTTATTCCCTCTCAGCCTCCTCTTCTTCCTTTTCTTCATTTTATGCATCATGTTCATGTTCATGCCCATGCTCCTTAGGCTTCTCTATTTCCAGATTATCGTAGGTTTCAACCTCTTCCTTGGGCTTATCTTCCTTCTCCTCATGTAGAGGTGGTATATCTTCATTTTCTTTTCTCTTATTCTTCTTGCCCTTCGGAGAGAGGCATCTCCTCATCATGTTTGGGGCCTTCTTCTTGTTGTTCACTTGTTGGAGGTTCCATGCTTTCTTCCATCTTATCATCTTCCTACCTTCTTTCTCCGGAAGGTGGTCTTTCTATTTCTTCTCTAACATCCTTTAGTTGCCAAGCCAACTCTTCCTTAAAGTCAGGATCAAAATTTTGCACAATGAATTTGGCACTAGCATCTTCTTCTTCCTCCCCACTTTCGGAGGATCCAATCTCTTCTCCTTCATGGACTACTTTGTCAATTTGCAAGTGTTGGTACTCTGGGTGCTCGTGATATTCGTCTTCTTCCTCTTCCAATGCTTTTGTTGCTTCAAAGGGTCACTAGCACATGTGACACCAATCCAATATGAGATAGAGTTGAATTCTTGCTTCTTTATGCTTTCACTTAGTTTAGTTGATATTTTGTTGTTTGGATTGCATTATGAAGCATGATTCTATATTTCATATGGATTCTATATTTGATTTTGTTTGATTTAACAAAACTCATGTTTGTTTGTTTTTTAGCAAAATGCAGATTTAGGGTCTACACCGAGAAAAATCCTCTGGGAGCGAGAGTGTTGGCATTGGAATTGTTGTTGCTGCTAGCGAAAGTGACGTGGTTGGGGACATGGAGGAAAAAGAGAGTGGAGAGGTGGTGGTGGAAGAAGAATCAACCACCACAATTGGCCCAGTTGGTGAAGAAGAGGCAAGGTGGACTGAAATGTCCACCGTAGGCGGGGAGGTAGCCACCATAGCTTGAGACAACAATGGAGGAGCAATAGTGACGAAGGCAGCTGGTGGAGACTTGGGCTGATTCATTTCCATTTCCTCTCCTTCGTGGAGCGGGTCCTCTTGAATAACATGCAATGTAGTAGTATTTCCTAACCTTTTATGTTCCTTGGAAGGTTCACCTTCCCCAGCCTTTCTTGCATACACCTTTGGGTTAGGCTGCTGCTCCTCAGTCTCTTTTCATTTTTCTGGAGCGAGTGAGTGGAGGAGATTTGGATGTTTCTCCTGTCGAGGCTGTAGTAGCTCCATCATCTGTTGCACTAGGCTCACTTTCGAGCCCTTGATAGGTCAAGATGACCCCTTATTGATTTAATCAGACAAATTTTCCATTGACCCATTCTCTTGTACGAGCTTTGATTGGCTTGGTTATGATATCAAGGTCATCAATCTCTTTCTCATCCTAGTTTATCAATGGCAACGACAAGTTGGCGACTGCATTGTACCTAGGATCCATAATTGTGCTCTCATCTTCTTCAACCTGATCGGGCACAAGAAACAGGTTCACTCTTTACACAAAGTAGGCTGGAATTAGCATATAATGCCTCATGCACACCTCCTTATCATCTTGGAAGTTTTCCAAAAATTATTCAACATGGTGTAGATGGGTATAGTCGAGCCCAAGTGCCTTTCTTATATGCCCATAAGGGTCCATTCGTAGATGGGCGGTATGCAGCCGGAAATGGTATTCCGCTAACTCCTTTTCTGAATTCCCTGCACATTGAGAGGTATGCAACTTATACATCCCTTGGCCAAAAGAAAGGGGATAAGGGATCCCTGCCAAATGCTTATTGCTTAGCAAGGTGTGTACATGTCGCAGCTGCCAAGAGATTTCTAACAATATAATCCGGTCATTAGGATACCGGGGTAGCTTTTTCGGCTTTTCTGTAAAGTATTGAGCTCAGATGTACCTGAAATTGGGATACTAGATGGATAAAAATGCATACTGCTTGAGGAAAGCGTGAGCACTGTGCGAGACTCGCCTCTCAAAATCGCCTCCAAGCAACCTGATAATATGACCTATGAAAGTGTTATTCACCCTGCAATAATCCCTCTTGAAGTTTTTGAATTGCAACTGAGGGTATCTATCACAAACTTTCAATTCCCAACCAGATACTTCATCTGAAGACCTAAATAATCCACTATACTACCTTCGTTTAGCCATCGAGTAAACTAGGTAGGATGTCATATAAAACTTGGAGGTATTTTTAACATTCATGAATTGCTCATGGAAGCAATTTCTTATTATCCCTCCCTAGTAGAATGTAGTCTATGTGGTATCATCCTCCTTTCCATGAAGAATTTTCTCAACAAAGTAAACCATCCATTCCTGGAAGTGCGCAACAGTAGGAAGGCCCATCACTCTGCTTAGCAGGGTCACCAGGTCATGATAATATTCATGGAAATCATTGTGGAAGAGCTCCTAGGGAACCTTAGCAGTGCTACCCCTTATCTCTTTTAACCATTATTGGTTTATAAGTTTCTTACATCCAATTGGGTCTTGATCCCACATTGCCTTGCAATCTTGGATGGTAGGGATCTCCATCTCCCTGAAGGTAGGAATGTGGAAGGTCTTTGTTATTGCTTTGCCTGACATGTCGGCTAGAATGTTCCCATCTCTGTCTACAATGGTTTTGGTTTTTGAATGGTATGTTGCCTTGCAAGCCATTACTAGCTCAGGGGCGACAAGAGATGGAGGAAAGCCTGCAACCTTAGCAATTCTGTTGCCTCAGATCAATCTGGCATTTTCTATCTTAGGATTGATTCTGACTCTTTGTTTAAATTCATCAATGTCGATGTGCCCAATGTTGGTATTTGTAATATCCTTCCAATTTGTGATGACCTTTGAATGCAACGACTCCCCTTGGAATTGGTACTTCATTTGATCCGTGTCCTCTTTTCCATGAGGAACTCTGCTTGTTTTCTTTCCTTTGTCCTTCTCTGTGGCTACCCTCGAGGGTCTTGCACCCAGTTCCATATATCCTGCAAGCAAAGGCATGATGAGCACAATCAAGCATGAAGACACAAATGTTAGCTAAAATCCCTTTGGATGGAGTCATATTAGATAATATATCATCCAAGCAATCAACATTTATTCCAGAATTTCATTAGTAATTTTCTGGAAGGAATTTGGTTGATCCGGGCCCTAAGGGCCAAACTTCCCTGGTAGGATTGCCATTTTGAAGGGCGAACAGGGCAAGGAAATTTGCATGTTTTCTCCCACCTTCAGATTAAGATGATTTGAAAGGTTCATGCAAGAGAGGGTCCCATTTGAGCATGTGGGTCGAAGTTTGTTTCCAGATTGGAGGTCACTTGGATCATCATTGGGGCACTCGAAGTCATGAGGAGGAAAAATCGTTAGGAGTTTGCTGTTTGAGATGAGTTTGATAAAACAACATTCTGGGGGACGAGTTCTAGAGTCTGGGACCTGCGAGGCTAAAGGGCGATTGACATAACCCCCTACTCAATTAAATGTTTGGATCAAAACGGTCAGGAAGTTGCATGAGAATTGTCATTTTGAATGGTGAGCAACAGGCGGAAGTTCGGTGGGAGCAACCCAGTAGACCAAATCTGGCATTGCGTTTGGATTTTAGGTATTCTTCGTTGAGTTCATTGGTGTTTGGGGTACCAGGATCTAGAGGGCAGAAGGACGTGCTTGTTGTTCCTTATGTGATGGCCGAGATGAGACAGAGTCTCAACGGAAGAATTCCGATGGAGTGGGTCCGGTGGAGGCAAAGGCACTTAATTTTCAATGTTTGTTGTTCATGCGACATAGGGATGTGCGGGAATTGAAGGGCAGAAGGCATTCATTTGATATCCATGAGAAATGGAAAAGTTGTAATGAAGGTCCGTAGACGAAACTTTGAGAACTGGGACCCAGAGGATACCAAGGATGTGGCAGTTTGTTCTTTTAACTAAAGTGGTGGATGGAAAGGTGGGTCCCCAAGTTTGGGTGGATGGAGCTGATAGGATATTTGGAATGGCGAAAGATATATGGAATCCTGGGGATGGAATTCTGTGGGAGCAGACCCATCAGACATGCCTAGAGGCAAGGAGTTCGATTTTGTTAGATTTCGACAACGAACCATCAAAGGAGATTCGGGGTCGTGGAGCTGAAGAGACATCCCGCTATTTCATAGTTATTTAGGTTTGAAGTTTTGTTAAGTAGCAATGGGGAGGCTCGGATCCAGAGGGTGTGAGTGCTTTGTGGGAAGAATGACGCTTGGGCATGGAAGTTCCAGATTCAGTTCCATGACGATTCAACAGTTTTCCCAGGATTTCATCACATGGGTTTTTAAGGCCTAGCCCTCCTCTATCAAATGAATGCATTTTAACCCCATTCTACCCATTATTTTGACACAAATTCACCAAAAATATAAAGGAAAGGTGGATGGCGAACTCACCACAAAAACTTGGCAAAGAAAGTCGTTAAATCTATGAAGAATCTACAAATGAAGGCAGAGGGCACGAGGGCGGCGGGCGACGAAGGCTCGGGGTCTCTCTGAACTAGCTCTAAACTTCTTTGTCCAACCTGACATGTGAAAATGATAGGTTGGATGAAATATTTATACCCCTAACGACATTTGATACACCCCATTAATGTAGGTATGGTAGGTTCAAAAGTTGGTAAGTTCAAATTTCGAAAACAACTGTTGGGGGTCCAGGACCCGAAGGTTAGAAAGACACGTGCAAACAACCATTTGAAGTGCTAGGTGGAAAACCATTTGCGAAGGAGAGTCCGGGGCTTGGCAGTCGGAACTCCATCAGAGGACGACCGTCGGGAAGAGAAAATGCATGGCGGAGTTCCGGGCATGGAGATTCGGCAGACGAGGCTCGTTGAGATGGACGACTAGTTAGTTGGAACTTTAGAGTATTGAGGACGGCGACCAAGGTGGTGGGACTAGACCAGGGAAGGATGAAACCCTTTAGATGTTTTAAAACAGTGAAAACACCAAGGAAGTCCGGCAAGGGAAACCCACCATGCCAGACCTGGGGGGTCCCAAGGATGTTGGCAAAGGCAAATTTCCAAAGGAACTCCGTGAAGACCTAGGGCTTAGCAAATTTTGTGGGGGATGAAACATGGTCAACTTGAGGTGAGACTTTAGAGGCATGCTAACCATCTAGGACACCAAAGTGGGGGGCACACAAAACGGGGTGGAAAAAAATGACCCGACAAGGCGAAAGAGAGAGAGAGGGTCCTCGTTCCAAACGGGGCGTGAGTGCTAAGGGCACGACAAACTTTAGAATATTTTTCTGAGTATTGGTTTTCTAGTTTACCAATGCATTTCATAGATTCATGGCAAGAGCTTGAAACACTTTTCATTGATCAATTTGATGGAATACCAAATGATAATATGTGCTTGTTTGAAAGTAGAAATAAGCATATCTAGGAAAATTTTGAAGAGAAGTTTGAAAACAAGGTTGAATCCATATCATATATTGATGCATTGTGTGATATAGAAAGATTTGAGGATCAATCCTCCTACGAATTTCATGATAGATTCATGAAATTTCTGTTTGATATACCAAAGTGAGAAAGACCTGATGAATCATTTTGCATTGATTTATTCTGTAAGAATTGTGAGCCAGGTTTGAGTACTATGCCAGCTGACTTAAAAACCAAGGTGACTTGAATATTTTCTCTTCAAGCAATGAACGTCATGTTGTGAGAGATAATGGAATTCCAGGTCCTCTTACACAATAACAAGATAGTGGATATGAACTGAATATCCTATTTGAGGAAGAAATGTGTAATCAACAATATTATGATACACTTGGTCCCGCTTTTTCTGTAAGTGTTGAGTGTGGCATTGATGCAAGCTTTCCTGAAGACAAAGGAGTTTTCTGATTTAGGGAATAATTTTGAAAGTGGTGGTATATCAGATGTGAATGAAAAATTATGCAATGGATTTTAGTTGGAGAGATCATCCACAAGTAGATGCAATGAAGAAACAAACAATGATTTTCAGTTTGACAATGAAAAATGTGGCCCTGCTAATTGTTGCAGTAGTATGAACAAGGAAGGAGATATGTATGCTAGAGATTTATTGGATGTATTAGTTCAAGTAGCTGATTATGTAGAACATGTATGTGTTGGTGATGTAAGTGGTGAACATGGAAAACCTTTCTTGTTTGACTCTTCACTTTCTTCCATTCCTTTTTCTGATGTTGAAGTGATTACTAAGTGTTTGTATGATGATAGCATTGATATAGTTGTACATGAAAGTGAAAGTGTAGAGATACACATTAATACAACTAATGAATCTCTTTATGATGAGTTTTCACTTGAAGAATTGGATTGTGTCAATCACATGGATGCATATAAGGATATTTTTTCTAGATCCGCAACTCATAGTCTTCCTCGTGAGTAGTATGCTTCAAACATTCATGTTGATGCAGTAGGAGGTAATGTTGTGTATGATACTCCTTGCAATAGTGAATTTGTTTTGAACACTCACTATGAGGGATTTATTGCAAACAAAGATTCTAAGTCATATGAACATGCACTTGAAGCTTTTTTGTGTGATAACATTATGAATGTTGATAATCTTGTTTATGAACTTGAAGTGGAAATCATTATTTGGGATGCTAATGCATTTTTTGAATGCTACAACTTGAATGTGGACAATGGACTTGTGGATGCTGATAAGTCTTATTTTTCAAAACCTTGAGACATGTAATAATGTAATTGGGTTGTGTTTTTGGGATGATGATAAACTTTCCTACAATTCAATTTAGTTGAAGGAGTTACAAATGTGTGAGCATTCGTTTCTTAATACATAGGAGGGTTTCACACTGTTTCTGAGGCATGCTATATTTTCTGAGCCTAATCATTGTGAGGGGGTTAGTAAATGTGATAAGACTATGTCTTCACATAGTCTTGATCATTATCCTCATATTTTGTCATTTTCCACAAAATAAAAAAATGAAATGAGTGGCAGTGATGTGGCTTATGTTATTTGGTTGCCATGTGACAGTAAAGCTAAACAAGGAGCAAGTTCTCACTTGTTCAAAGGTAGCTTGACACTTTTTTTTGCAGGAAAGAGGTTACTCATGTTGTTGTGGCATGACAAAGGCAAGTATGGATTGAGGGAGATCAACTCTTTTAACAGATTAGTGTTTGACAGAGGAAAACAATGGTTCTACTTTTTCATTTGGTGGCCTAGGGCCACTGATTGAGGTTTGAAGATTGAATAAAGACTCTATTTCCCAATGGTTCTGGCACTCGGTTTGCTCTTATAGAAGATTATGAAATATTTCTCTATTCACTGAGGGACAAACGCCCCCAGAAATAGCCATCGATGGAGCTTTCAAAATTACAAAACTTTGTTTGAGAAATAGTGACAATAGGGTCCTTGATGAGTGCAAGAAAAGTCACAATGGAAGAGGGGATTGCATAAAAGTAGCATACTCTTTACCTAAAGATGGATAGTTAAGGTATGCCATATGAAAAAGGCATCAAAGATAGGAATATCAAAGAACTTGTTTCTATATTAGACAGACCAAATGAATTTTCACAAAAAAAGGGCCTCAAGACTTCTTGGGTGAAACTTCCAATACAACGGGCACACTGGATCCTAATATTCACAATATTTGTGATAATAAGTTTGCAAAGGGGTACCAACCTTGATTCCTTTGTAATTTCAGTTCCCAAACATTGAAATTGGGAGAAAATGATAAATTTAGTTGATTCTCCTCATGCACCATGCTACCATTCTTGAATTGAAGAGCAGGTGGTTATCTTAAAGTCTACTTTTCAAGTACCTCAAAATGGCCTACAAGCCCTTGCAAAAGCATTGTCAAAGGGCTCATTGCAAATAAAATGTAGGTTATTGGAAAGGCTAGGGTGCAAATTGTTAGGTTGATTGAGAAGGAAAGCAATGTTGTGTTTGATATCAGCATTGATGTTCAAAATGGACCGAAGGATGCAAAATTCATTAAGGATTCCATCTCAAAAATCTCTATTCTAAGACAACTATACCTCATATTAAATAACTTCTTGCAACAAAGGGCAGTCCCTAGCATTCTAAAGAAAACCAGAGCAATGCAATGGATGGACAGAGCAAGCCAAGAAATGAGAACAATCATTGTGCATGGAAAAACTTTACCACTAGATGTACTTGGATGTATTGGGCCACCACCACTTACCCAACATGAAGATCAAGTTGTTTCAAAAATAGTATCAACTAGTAAGCTAAAGCATCATAGAGAAAAAGAAAATGTTTTAAAGAGTCGATCTAGGGCCCAAACTTTGGTTGCAGCAAAAAGTGATCCAGAGGGTTTATTTTTAGATCCTAGGAATGATACTGCTCATAAAAACTTCTATGCACAACTGCACATACATTTAGCTGCAGGATATTGAAAGAGAAAATCTTTTTACGGGCTGACCTTGTTCAAGTTTCTTGATAATGTGGAAGAATGTAAAGAGAATTGGGTAGAGGATCAATTACAGAAGAAGTGTAAAATTTCATTCATGAAGAATGTATAAATAATAAGATAAACATTTTGAAGCAAATCATTATTGATGTAGAGTCTTAGTCTCATGAGGTGCTTGATGCTTTCTATGAAAAGTATGCATAGTATATGATTAATTACACGGATCATGATTTGTCTCAAATTGTGAAATGCTACAAAAACTTAAAGTATGTGTTTCCTACTACTAGTGATTTCTTTTTAACTTCATTTGACAATCAACAAATCAAAGAATTAGTGATAATGACTGTGATCTTGAGGTCATCCACTAACATGCTAGAAGGAGGCACAGGGTGTTCTATTTGGCCATCAAGTTTGTTCCTATATGAATTCATACTCTCTCATCCACAACATTTTTCCAGTAGATGTTTTGAGATACGTTTTGGTGCTAGATTAGTTGGAATTTTCCTTGCCAATGTCAAGGCTTCCAAGGTAGAATGCAGACATCTAAAATGGGAGTTAACCTCTCAAGATGACCTACAAAACTATGGTGAAAAAGTAAGATTGGGAGCATATATTATTTATGATATTTCATGTGTACCACACCTTGTACGGGTGATGGTTGCACTTTTGCGGACTAGGAGGTCATTAGATTTAAAGCTGTTGATAAGAAATTCTAAGAAAATCTCTTTTGAGGGCATGATTACAGAAGAGAAGATGGGTAATAATTGCAACAAAAATAAATATTCAAGCATCTTTTATACCAATACATATCATGTTGCATATATAGCAACGGTTATCAAGAACATTGATACATTCAATTATTTTCTAAGATTAACATTTGAAGCTGGCTTAAGAGTTACAAATATAACAAAAGTGACAGGTTCATTGAACCTGTTGCCTTACTTATCCAGTTTTGATAGATCATCCGTTAATTTGTTCAGGATCTCATCTCTGCATTCTTGAGACACATGTGAAATTGAAAATGTTGTTTTATTATGCACAAAGTGAATCGGGTGTGAAGAATTCTTTTGTTGACATTTCACTTGGAAGTTGGAATTACTTTGTAGTTCAGGATTTCATATGTGAAGCATCTTAACATGATGAGAAGCAAAGCAAATGCTGAGGAGAATCTTCAGTGATAATTTTGGTCTCCCCTGTTTCCATCGCTCGTCGTTGAAATATCCTGGCATTCTTGTTTGTTTTCAGTGATACACAATATTATATTCCCCTTATTGCCCATTTCCATTATCGGTTTCCCTCTTCTCATCATTTTGGCGATGGCGCAATGGTAACACCCATTGCTAAAAAATTCCTTCCTTTGCTCATTATTTCTACGATGCTCAATGGTGATTACTGGGAAGTGTTGGAGTGAAGAAGCGGTGGGACCTGGGGGGTCTTATTAATGTTTTATGAAAGATTAAACAGTGGGGAGATAAATCAAAGGAGATGCACGGGAAAGAGAAATCTTCTACAACCCGATTTAAATAAAGTGTAAAATTCAAAGGGAAATGCACGGGTAAATGATTTTTATAGCCCGATAAGAAGATTAAAGGCTTCAACAAATAAAAAAAATTGTAAGTGTTGCACAGTAAATGGTAAATGCACAGGTGAGAGGAGTTTTCTACAGTAGAATGAAGATGAATGAAGGGGACTTTCACAGTAAAAAACAAGATATTTTCAACTGTAGGGTAAAAAATGGAGGGTGAGGTGAATTCTTTCATGGTAAGGAATAATTTTCTGTTGCAGGGCAAGTGAATGAAGAAGCGGGAAAACAAAGTGTAGATGGGGATTCTTCATGTGCAAAGAGAAGTTATTGATCAACGAAGCTGAGTGATGCTAGATGTCTATTTATGATCTCCATTTAGGGTTTCTTCTTTTCCTTTAAATGACATTTTCTACTTCATTTGAGGGGGTTGGTTGTTTTTTAATTAATCATGAAGAACATTATAATAAGAATATAGAGCATTTCAAGGTTTTGTCTTAGGTTTGAGTTTGTCAATGCATATGTATTTCTAATAGCAATACTGGCAATAATATATAATGGTGAAAATTCAAAACCATTTTCTCTCATGTGTACTTGTTTTATGAGTTATGAATAATATAATCAAGGATTGTCTTGTTCATCTCCATTGATTTTCAGTGGATGCGTGGTTTTGTTCTTGCTCATTAATTCAAGGAATTAATATAAATGCTTGAGTGAAGCTATAGATTCATGTGAATTAAGTGCTAGGATATTAGTAAGAAGTTGTGGTTGAGAATAAAATGTTGATGTACTATAATGCAATAATGTCAAAGCTTAGATGATGCCATGTGTTAAATTGTTATCAAGTTGTATAGGTATTGGAATTGATTTTGTTCCAAGGATGAAGCATTGATCGAAGTGTGCTATTCATGTTACATTGTGTTGGTTAATTCAACAACTAATCATAATTTATAATCAATTTTACTTATCAATCTCTGTATGTTTGTGTGTTGTGCTTTAATGAATTATATCTCTCATGTTTAATTTGTATACTACCATGAAGGACAACCAAGTCTTTAGGGTATTGTGTCTATTAAACAATTTGAGGAGAATCATCTATTTACACTATATTTGATACTTTGGCACATGGGTATCTACAAACACACTGTCGGGATCACCCTCTCGGGTTTCACAGAGCCTAAAGTGCAGGGAAGAAAGGGTTTTAATTCAATGTCTTGTTCGTTGGCCTAATCTCTCCTTGAATCTGACCATTAGGCTTGACACCCCTTTATGATTCAAGTTGATTGCAGATTTGTGAACCAACAGAACTAAAGAGTGAAAATTTAGAGGAAGAAGATATGTTACTATATCATTACATGCATTAAATGGAACAAGAACACCACAATTTAATTTAAAGTTTTTGGTTTTTAAAAAAAGTGAAAGGTAACAGTGTTGATTGGTATAGGTAGTACACATAACTTTATTGATAGAATATTAGCTCATGACCTTAAATGTTTTGTATATCTAGTCTCTGACTCCCAAGTCAATAGTTGATGGAAAACAACTCTCTTGTGGTGGTAAGTTTGATCATATAAAACTTTGAATGGGAAATTACCATCTAGATTCATAAATGTTTGCTATTCCGATAGGTGCAACAGATGCAATTTTAGGAGTACAATGGCTTGACTAGTTGGGAATAATGTTCTTCAATTGTCATGAATTATTTATGACTTTCAACTCTATTGGAAAAAAATATAAACTTATCTAGGAGTAACATCACCACCAACTCAAATTATTAGCTCCCATAGGATGGAAAATTTAATTAAGAAAGGTTCATATGGTTTAGTGGCACAACTAAATTTTATTGAAGAATAAGATGTGAAAACTCAACATCCACAAGAACTTCAAGAGATCTTTCAAAAACAACAATTTTTTTTAATGGAACCTAAGGGTTTACCTCCAATTAGAGACAGTGATCATGCCATTGAATTAATACCTAGAAAAATTCCTCCTAATATTAGAACTTATTGTTATCCTTATGAACAAAAGAAAAAAAATGAAAAAAATAGTCAAGGAAATGTTGGATTCAAGAATTATTCATTTGAGTAAAAGTCCCTATTCATCTCCAGTGGTTATGGTTAAAAGGAAGGACAAATCATGGAGAATGTGTCCTGATTATAGGGAACTCAATAAGCTATAATGTCCCCTACTTGGAGTATGCTTGAATTTTCCTTAAGAGACAATTACACAACATAAGATTGTTTTGCAAATAACATTCCATCATAAATTATATAATAAATATTGAACTTAAGAATAAATGAACTATTAAAAATTATGAAATAATGAATAACAACTTAAACTTGAATCCACTGTATAGACTCTTTTCAATAACCAATCATGGTAGGGATTGGAGAGGAATGCAGGATAGGGGGCTAGAAAAATTGTCCATCACAAGTAAGCCCAAGGGCATGCTCATACCCACCTTGGCACCAAGTGGAAGGAATATCCAACCATGAAAATCTCATCCAACTTAGGGTTGGCATACTTACAAAGTGAGAACCTATACATTATATCTCAAGCCCAAGGGCATGCTCATACCCACCTTGGCTCCAAATGGAAGGAACATCGAACCAAGACAATCCAATCCAACTTAGTGTTGGCATACTTAATGAGAGAACCTATACTGCCCTTCCCTAACATGTTTCCTTGCCAACCCTACACATGAATGCTTAACGGAAATGTTGATGTTTATAATAATATAAATAGATTCACTATTTACTTATCTACCAAATTAGACATAACATATCTTCCTTATTTCATATTAGTTATTATGAAATGAAATATATATAAATTCATATGCCTATCAAAATTATATATTAAATGCATATACATTCAATTGCATACCAATTACTTATTAAAGTAATGTCTGTTGCTTTTCTGAGTGCAAATTATTATTTTTGATTCCTTCGATGATCCCTCTTCTTTAGAAGTGCACCTCCCTTTATATCCCTACAGTGGGGAAAAGTCATATTTGTTCACCATATTATTTCCCTGGTAGGGGACATGTCCCTTTACCCTGATTGCTTCCTTCAAATTTCATTTTTGTTTGTTATTTTTAATTTTTTTATTAAAAAGGGAATCACTGCTATATTAATCTCTAAATGCATCACTACCTTGTAAAATTAATTACTACTCCTTATTAATTACTTCCTTTTATCTTTTTTTTATTCATTTTTTTCTATTTTCACATTTATCTTTTCTAATTTTTTTGTCTTATATTACTCTTTTGTCTCATTCACTTCCTGTTGCATAATTCATTTATAATAATTGTAAATCTAATTTTTGTTGTATCATGGTGGGGGCATGACAGTCTACCCTTCCTGAGATTTCTTGTCCTCAAGAAATTTTAAATTTGGGTGATCAAAGATCTCGACACCTTCCTAAGTGGCATCCTCTATAGGTAGTCCCTTCTACTTGAACAAATATTCAGGAATAGTCTTGTTTCTTAATCTCTTTTCTTGCATAATAAGAATGATCTTAGGTTCCAAAATTAACTTACCTTCATCATCAATGGGGGAAATTCCAAACATGGAGTGACTTGCTGTCCCAGTACCCTTTTGAGTTCAGACACATGAAAGATATTATGGATTCGGCTATTTGTTGGTAGTTCCAACTTGTAGGCAACCTCTCTTATGACCTATAAGATCTAGGTTTAAGCTTCCCAACTCCATTGATCTTGATGCATGATTGTTTGTAAGACTATAATCTTAGGAAGACCAAGTCTCCAACTCCAAATGTCCTCTTAGTCCTCTTTCAATCGACATACATTTTTTGTTGGTTTTGTGCTTAGTGTAAATTATCCTTAAGAGTATTCATAATATCCAAATTTTGTTGTACAAAGTCTTTTGCTCCTTGTACATGGCTTCCTTGAAGGATTAATCTTCCAAATGACATTGCTTCATACCTATACAAATCTTTGAAGGGACTCATCCCTATTGACATATGATGAGTGGTGTTGTAATAATATTCCCCAAGATGTAACCACTTCATCCATGCATTTTGTTGGCTTTTAACATAGTTCCTTAAGTATCCTTCCACCCATTTATTAATAATCTCTATTTTTTTGTTAGTTTGGGGATGATAGCTTGTACTTGGCATGAGTTCTGTTCCTACTAGTTGAAAAAGTTCGTGCCAAAATAAGCTAAGGAATTGGTTGTCTCTTTCATTGATGATATTTCTTGGTAGACCATGTAATCTGAAAAGTTCCTTGAAGAAAACCTTGACTATTTGAGGAGCCCTATAATTTGTGGATATGGCCATGAAATATGCATACTTGGTTAGACGGTCCACCACCACATAAATATAGTCTTTTTCTTGTACTTTGGGAGTCCCTATTATGAAATCCATGGAAATACTTTCCCATTTTTGGTTAGGTATAGGTAGAGGTTGGAGGAGGCGTGTAGGGTGAGTCCATTTTGCTTTGTTCCTTTGGCATATCATACATTCTTGAATTCATTTTAGATATCTTTCTTAAGACCCTTCCAAGAATATTTATCTTACTTGCTTATAGGTTTTGTAGTATCTTGGGTGTCCAACTAAGGGGTTGTCATGGTACTCCCTAATGATCTTCTCGTTTATCTTTGACCCTGGTACAAGATATATCCTATCTTTGTATAGAATAAGTTCTTCCACTACCTTGTATTCTTCATTTTTTAGTTTCCCCTCTAGGATATTGTTTGCATGTGAATCTTTGGCATATTCAACAATGATTGAGTTCTTCCATTATGCATAAATTCTTGTTATGGAGCATAAGTAGGGTTTGTGGGATAGTGCATCAACTAAAATGTTGTTCTTTCCTTTTACATATTCCATGCCAAAGTTATAAGCTTGTAACTTGCTGACCCAATTTTGTTGATGGCCATTTAGATCTTTTGATTTAGGAAAAACCTTAAGTTTTTGTGATGGCTTTTAACGAAGGACTCCCCACAAACCAAATACTATCTAAATTTGGCTAGTGCATGCATAATAGCTAGCATTTCTTTGTCATACATGGAGTAATTTTTTTTAGCTTCAAGGGGTTTTCCACTTTCAAATGCAATGGGGTGTTTGTTTTGCATAAGTACTATTCCAATTCCTTCCTTGGGAGCATCACACTCTAACTCAAATGAAAATGTAAAATCGAGTATTGCTAGAATGGGACAAGAGCACATTATTTCCTTAAGTCTTTCAAAAGCTTGTTGGGCTACTTCATTCCATGCAAAAGCTCCCTTGTTTATTAAGTCCATGAGTGGGGCAACGATTTTGGAAAATCCTTTGACAAATCATCGATAGTAACTACATAAGCCCACAAATCCCCTTAGATGGGTTAGAGTTCTTGGTTTTGTCCATTCTTTCATAGCTTTGATTTTTACTCATTCACACTTACTCCTTGTGAATTTATTTTATGTCCTAGATATAGGATCTCTTCTAATCCAAATCACACTTGGAGGCTTTGGCATGTAGTGACTCCTGCTCAAGAATTTTGAAGACTTCATCAATATGTTTAAGGTGTTCCTCCCATGTTTTGTTATAAATAAAAAATGTCATCAAATCCCCTTTCTGAGAGGAGAGATTTTATCTCATCATATTGTGGCTGATATAACCATTTTGTCATCAGTTAGTTGATAACAAAATATTCACCCAACATGCCAAAATGGCCAAAATGTCTACAAAATGCAAAGTATACCCTAACGAGTAGATGGATAGAGGGAATAATGGATCTACTATTTTTTACAACTTTTTGTAAAATAAGCATAAAGGCCAAAAAAATTGCAAAAATTGAAGTACCAAAATTGATGAAACAAAAGGTACTTTTTCATTTCTCAAGCCTCCTAGACGTAATGGTGATGTGTGCTTGGATCTATGATGCTTTGTTGATAGGGCTATGTGTGGGAGTCTCTTTGATGGAGGAAGGAACGTGCTCTCATGGCTTTGATACCATGTTGGAGAAAGCTATGATCAAGAGCATGAAACAAACTTCCACAAGTGAACAAAAAAAGCACAATAGTGTCTATAAAATGTAGTATGAAGTGTGTAAATACAATGATCGAGCCTTCCATATGTAGGCAAGGATGGGGAGGTGAGAAGGTAGGAGTGAAACTCTGACTACCCCCTCTAAAGATGGGACACTTGTGAGCTCACTTGAAAAGTTTGTGAGAAAGTGTCAATAGAAGTCTCAAGCCATGAGAACACATTTCTCAACCATATGAAGTGAGATAAAAGAAAAATAAACTTAAGTTGGGTGTGAATAGGTCAATCGTGGAAAGGTGATTAGCTAACTAGGTATGATAATAAATCTATTTACACTAACAGGTTTGTGGTGTCACATGCAATTTGGAGGGCCTTACAAACATATCCATGACTTTCCTAGAGGTTTGTGTGGTCTCTTGTGCAAGTTTGCAGCCTCCAACAAGCCTCTAATGACCCACAACAAAGAATCTCATGTTTAGATCTTATTATTCATTGGATTAAATTACAATCCTAAATGCATGTTGACTATGTAGAAAGTGTCCTCAATAAATTGAATTGTCATGAAAAGTCCCATCTCACAACCCACATAATGCCTCTAAAAAATTATTGTTACCCTCTTAGTGAATGTATTTGTATTGTTCATAGAGGATATCTTATGCCAACTTGAAGGATTTTATGGGAGTATTGCGGCCTCACTCAGATCATATGACAACACATGGAGTATCACGCCTTATGTGCAATGCTTCATGGGTTTGCAAAATCATGACTTGCCTGTGATAGGCATCGGTAAAAGGTTTATGTGTGGAGGCACCAAAATGTAGCTCCTTAACACACCTTGATAAAACCTTAAAATAGCATGTAGATGCACATAGTTGACCTCAACCAATGCTTCAATGAACACAAAACAAAACATAACAAACTAGATTGCATGCACCAATGTTTTAAAAAAACACTCATAGAAACAATCCAATCAACATTCAAATGAAAAAATGGCTCTATGAGGAATTCTTAACTAAGTTAGGTATGGGATTTTGGGAGGATTTTGTTAGCATGGCTCTGATATCATGTTGTGATTGTCAAGATCATAAAGAAAAAACCAAAATAAACTTCCACAAAATATGAGCACACAAAATAAGACAAATGATATTATCAAAGAGTTGAGTAAAATAAAATTAGCCTTGCATATATAGACAAAGTAAAGATGGTAGGATGATAGGACACAATGTTTGACTACCCCTCAAAAGATGGAACACTTCTTGGCTCACTTGAAAAGTGTTCTAGTGAGTGGAAAGTGTGCATGCAAGAAGTGTCTCACAAAGTGAAAACACATGTCTCAATCACATGAGGTGAGAAAAAACTCTAAAGTACCTAACTTAAGCAAATTTAGATAGGCCAACTTAGAAAGTGATGACAACTAACTATATATATAATGACTCTATTTACATTGACACTTTGATATATTATTTTATTTACTATAGGTAAAAGGGAAGATTAAGGGAAATAAATGTCCTATTGTTGTGACATTATAAAAGGATGTATTATATGTTATTATTTAAAGAGGGTCAATGTAATAAAGTGTTATTAAGAAAGCAGGTCAAATATAATGCCATTTTCAAAAGGGTTTCTCAATACTTATGGAAGGAGGCTAAAATTAGTAAAAAAAAGTTTTTATAAAAGGAGTGGTTAGGTTGAGAAGAACCCACCAATTCTCATTTGCTATCAAACCCTTTATTTAAGATTGAGCACTTGTGTTTAGCTTTTCCACATGACGATGAAAACCCTTTTAGTGTAGAGATTTCAAGGAAAAAAACCCTCTAGATTCCCTTTGTTGGGTTGGAGGATGAAAACCCTTTGATTCACACAGAGTATTTCCATCTAAGGATTACTAGTGCATTGAAATCTTACAATTTATTTCTAGTTTCAGTTGGTTAAAGGTATTTTTGAAAATTTTCAATACTATTGCTACAATAAATTGTCATCACTACTAATATAGTACTCTGGTAATGCTTCTATACTGTTGCATTACAAAACCACTATAGTTGCATATTTTGTGAAGGGTTCCAATATTTTACATGTGAAAAATTCAATATTATTCTAGAGTTATTGCCATATGGTTTCAATTTATATTATTATTATTATTATTATTATTATTATTATTATGTTGTTATAACACCAAATACTATTGTTGTTTTAATTGTATTTGTACCAATTGAAAGCTTTTTCCCAAATGTATCATCTAGCAAGAGTTGTACCAATTTAATATTCATAGTATCATTTGAAGCACAAAAAATAGAGGAGTCTAAACCCTATCATCATTCATTATTTTCTATTGTACCTACACTAGCTTAGCATATGAATTTGGAAAAACATATTCCAACCCTTGAAGGTTGTTGTTCCACCAATATCTTGGATGACAACCCTTTTTTATGACATTTAAATTGTTGTAACTATTGAGAGGAGTCTATTGTTTCATATTATGCATCGGTCTTAAAATTTGAAGCATTCCTCTAATTATACAATTTGATATTTGACCCTTTTTATTATTAAGGTGGCTACCTAGTTCAAATTCTACATGTTTGTTGTATCTAAGAGTTGTTTGATAGCTATTTGTTATTGTACCTTTTTGCAACTTATGAGGGCATACATGATCATTATACACTTCATGTATTCCAATCATTATGGTCTTAAAGGTGTTGGTAATTGTTGTAACTATCATTGACATTAGAGGAATAATGATGGCTGGGAGACGAGCACAACTTCTATGTAGGTCTGCGGCCTCCTAGGCACAACTGGCATGCATTTCCTTTTGCGTGCATGTCTATTTGGAGGTTGCGATCGGTGTTTTGGAGGTGTTCGATGCTTAGGGGTGGGTTCTATTTTCTTTTAGGGGTGGGGTTTATGTATATTTTGCATTAAGGGGTGGGTTTTTTCTGCTTTAAGGGGGGGTTTGTGTTCTTGTTTGATGTCCTTGGGTGAGGCCTTAGTTGTGTTCGGGGGTGGTATTTTTTTGGGATTATGATGGAGCAATAGGTTTCTACCAGTTTGGTGGTGGCTAGAGGTGGTGTGTCTCATAATGGCTCTTCATCGGGTTTGAAAGCTCAATAGTTAGAGTCGTTTTATGTGGGGGAGGGCCTTAAATTGAAGAAAGTGAATGGTTGTTTTCCCAGAAGCTAGGATCGTCTGGTTTTGGTCATTTCTCCTAAATCTATTGTTGATGATGTTTCTTATTGGGGTAGACATGCTCTAATCTGCAAATTCTTGGGATCTATATACCTCTGTCAACTTTGGAAGCTTGGATTAGGTGTTCGTGGTAGGTTGATGGAGATATGGAGCTTATGGTGGCTGCAAATAGTTATTTTTTTGTTTTTTTTCCAATATGGCTGATAGGAATTAGGTTTTTGAGGGAGGACCCTACTTTAATAATCATGTTGGTTTGTTTTATCAAACCTTGGCATATGGGTTTTAATTCAACTAAAGAATTACGATCAAGGGTTCCTATTTGGGTCTGTCTTCCACAACTTCCCTTGGAGTTTTGGAGAGAATATATTTTACAATGGATTGTTGCTCTTCTTGGTAAGCCTACTACAGTTGCTCAACAAACCTTTGAAAAAAAGGTTATTTCTTTTGCTCAAATTTTTGTGGAGATAGATTTGAACATCCCTTGCCAGATTCTAGAAATTTGTCTTGGTTCTTTGTCATGGGTTCAACAACTCGATTATGAATCCCTTCCTTTTCATTGTCAGATTTATCATGAGTATGGACATCTTTAGAGGCAATGTCCTAGGGTTAATAAAGATCCTCATTCTAATAATCCCCCTTCGTCTTCGGTACCAAAATTCGTTAAAGAGGATAAAGGGAAATCTTCCATGATGGAGGGTGAATCAGATAAGGACGGTTTTGTGCCTATTAAGCCTTGAGCTAAGGGTCATGGTCAGAAGAGATCTTTGAAGGATAGGCAGACTGAAGAGGGATTTAATCGGTTTGAGGTGTTGGCCACTTCAACCTTGGAGGAAAGAATCCTGACGGATGTGCCTTCTAGTGTTGGTGGTAGGGGTTGTGATGTGGTGCAGGGACAGGGGTTTGGTCATGATATTCATTTCTCACAAGTTGTGCAAGATCATCTGGTGTCTTTGAATGGTCCTATGCAGGATGATGATGATATTGTTTTGGCAGATTTGGAAAAGGAGGGGCTAGCTTCTGGCAATAGCAAGGGGTCTTCTCCAGCCTAAGGGGTGCAACAACGCACCTTTATGAAGGGACTGTCTGAGTACTCTTCTAAAAGTGGTCGCAAGAAGGATCTTGAGAAGATTAAACGTACTAGAGATTTATTGGTGAAATCTGGGTCTATTAAACCCATTGATGCTCACTTTTCCCAATCTCCATGATCATTCTCATGGAATGTAAGGGGGTTGAATAACACCTCCCGTTAAAAGGCTATTCATGATTTGGTGGCTTTCCATTCTCCAGACATAAATTTTGTTTAGGAGACTAAACTTTTAGTTGATTTTATGCTTTAGTGTGCTTCTCGTATCTATTGTTTTTGATCTAGGGGATACTCAACGTAAAAAATTGAAGTGTCCCATGTTCTCTAGTAATCATTTCCAAATCGTAGTGACTGAAATTCTAAGTCCAATGCAACTTGAACGAGCTCAAAAGGAGTTTGTACACCCAAGATATGACCAGTCAAAGGTACGGGTCAAATAAGCACCTAAGGCCATCTAGAAAGGTGAAAAAAATAACTGTCTCAAAATTTGATGGAACTGGCGTCAAGTCGAAGAGCTCATTGAGACCTTTCCAATGATGTTTGTTTCATTGAATTTCAAGCTCGTACACACAACTTACGTCAAGTCAAATTTCGCAGGCACAGGGTTGACCGAGCCGCACAATCAGCATGCTAACTTGGCAATCCATATGGTATGATAGCTAAGGTGGACCAATCCTGGCATGACACATGGCAGTCGATGTGGTAGATGAAATCATCAGTATAGACCAATTAGGAAGTGACACATGGCACTCCGTACGGGTGACTGGACAGGTGACAAGGCTTCGTATGGTGACTGTACAACTTGCATGGTAGACACATTGTAGCTAACATGTAATCTTTGACGAATCATGTTGCACCACATGGAACCTCCTCGACATGCCATGTGGCTTTCTAATCCATCCTCCAATACAGTTGGTTTGAACCGACGTCTAACAAAATATGGTTAGGGGGTTTGACCCCCTAACCTCTTCTCTAACAGCTGTGTGCTCATTCGTTGCACCACTAATGTGTGTGTTACTATATATAGTCGGCGGTTGGTTTTCATCTATTAAAAATTGATTTTTTTTTTTTAAATAGAATGCCAGGGGGTTTGAACCTCCAACCTCCCCAGACCTAAAAATTACGCTCACTGTCTCATCACTATGTGGTTCCGAGTATTAAGTGATCCCGTAAGGTTTTGTTGAAGCCCAAAAATTGAAAACCCCTTATTTTTTAATTTTCTCCCATATATTTAAAATTTCAAATCCTCTAATTTGATAGAGGTTAAAATAAACCTCCTAAAGCCCAAAAAACCAAAATTTTAAGGGGCTTTAAAATACATTAAAGATTATCAAGATTTTTAAAGGAGGTTATAAATGATTTTAGGGAGATTTGAAGATTTACATATGTAATTAGGGGATTTTGGGAGATATTGTAAATCATTTGGTTATCAACCAAATTGGGCCATTTTTTTGTAAAAAAAGGGGTGAAATTGGGAGAGTGAGGCATTCAGAAATCAAGCAGGCGATGAGGCTGGGAGAACTACATTGAAGACTTGAAGCCATTCTTGTATGACAAAGGAGCGTTATGCTGCCAAAGTTGACGAGCCTAGTTTATGGTCTAGTTTTGGGTAGATTTTATGGTTTATTTTTTGAAGATATCATGGACCTTGATGTTAAGTGTTGATACTTTTTATAATATTTCCTCAGAACTATTGACATTGGGCTTACTCTTATTTTTGCAAATCTTTAATGACATTGCCATGTTATATGGACTATCTATATTAATTTTGCATGTGGTTAATGAATGTTCTTTAAGGTAGTTATAGATGTGCAATTATTGTGCGTGCTAACATTGCCATGCAGATATAATTTGAAGATACTAAAGTGAGAAAGACACTGCTAGCTGGGCATGCACCATAACATCCAACAAGGGAATTGTTCAAAGGTCAAAGGAGGTCAACAATAGGAGATTCCCCATGCAAATCGAATTTAACCGCCATGTAGTGGACTTTAATGTTGTTGAGCAATATTGGCATTATTGATGTGCTAAATATGCAAACACATTTGACCAAATTCCATGTGCGCGTAACCGCCTCTCTATTTTCTCTGCTTTCCCTAAATTGGCATCCTCCCAGTTCGTGGAGTTGACTGGCTTGTTTAGATGGTAGTATAAATAAGGATCAAATGCTCCTTTTTAGAAGGTTGCGCGATATAATATTGTACTTGCATTCTTAGTTTTCAATGATACAATTATGCTATTCTTTTATACTCATGTTTTCAGATGAATAAAATAAAGTTCTGAGTTCGAGCATCTAAGTTTTCATTAGTAGTAGAAGATACTCATCCAAGGGGGCCCACTTGGTGAGCAATTTGTTCTTTAGCTTAGTTAGCCTTGCTATTACTTTCTATTCAATAATTAGTTAAGAATCTGGCACTGATTGTTCCTACAACCACTAGAATTCCATTATGTGACTATTCCTACAACCAGAGCAGGCATAGTAGTTTTCTGTTTATTCTTCAAATTTCTCATTTTTGTCATGCATTTCAAGCTTAGTATGGTTTTTGGTTGATGTTCAACATTTATGTTATTCCTTTCCAAGAAATTTACTTTCAGCATTACATCTTTCTTAGTTGTAGAATGAAAATTACTAATTTGAGTTCCTAGTACACATACTGTGCTGAACCATTTCAAGTTCATGTCCCTAGGTTGATAAGTTAAATGAGCCTTCATAATGATTGAATGACTATTTAATTTAGATGTCCAATCTTTGAATCACAACTGTAAGAGCTTAGTTGTTAAATCATTATAGGAGGCCAACATTTTTGGCACCGTTGTCGGGGATGGTGTCAAACTAGGGAGTTCTTTGGAGTCATTGGTAGCTTCTCTTGCTATAGTGTTTTTGGAAGTTGTTCTTAGTATACCCTCATTTAGGAAGTAATGACCCCCCTTATTCTTTACCAATTCTTTGTGTGAGTTGGTTGATAGTGAGTTGATACCACATGCATAGAGGAAGGAGAAGGGATGCTTATGGGAGATTCCCTCCTAACACTACTAATCCATTCTAGCTAGTTGAATATCAGAACCTTCCAAGAGAAGAAGAAGAAGATGATCCACACCCTTTTTCTTATGTATTTCTTGATCTGACTAGCTCTGAAGTCTCCTCTGAAGACCAAAATCAGCTTGAGAATCCCTTTGCTTTGAAACTGCATCAAGTAGGCATGGGTGATGCAAATAGAAATAGACCTAACCAACCAGCTTTTCCTTTCCCCATTGCTCATCAGAATGAAGTTGACAACATCAAAAATATCCCTACTTCAACACTCCCCAAGTTTTATGGACTTGCCATAGAAGATCCTGATACCTTCTTGTTTGAGTTTGACATACTTTGTAGGAGTTATGACTATACCATCGATTCCCATAGGCTTAAGCTATTTCCAACCACTTTGAAATTAGTTGCATTAAGATGTTTCATGAGCCTAGGAAGACATACTATGGAAACTTGGGAGGACATGAAGACAAAATTCCTTGAGAAATACAAGGAGTATTGCAGGGGCAATGACATGAGAGGAAGTGACATTTTTAGGATGCAACAAAGAAAGATAAGAGCCTGGAGGATTATATTGCAAGGTTTCTATTCTACCTACAAAAATCTCCACAAAATACACTTAATGAAGACTCACAAAAGTTATTTTTTCTGAGAGGAATCAATGACAGCTACACTGATTCCTTGGACCTGATGGGAGGAGGAGATATCTCCCAAGTTCCTTGGGAGGATATCAAGAAAATATTCCAAAACTACTCTAGCGAAGCCTCAAAGAAAGGGAGAGCTTACTAATCTTCCATGGGTAAGTCAACTACTGGTGGAGTTTCAAGAATGGAGATTACTCATTTGCTGGAAAACTTCAAGCAAGACATTATAAACAATCTAGCTACTCAACTAGATACACTTAAGGCCAAGAAGAAGCAAGAGGAGGAAGAGGCAATGTTGGCAGATTATTGCCCCCATTGCAGACAAAAGAAGGATTGTAGATGCAAGATGGTAGCTAATATTGAAGGAAAGAAAATTGCACCCAAGTTCAAGCCAATTCAGATTGAAGATGATCAAGTCTACTATTTTGCACAAAGGAGGCCTTCGGCTCCAAGAAAGGGTATGCCACCATATCCACTCTCTTATATTTGGCCATATTTCAATTCCTATTCATTTGGTAACCAATGGCAGCCCCCATATCCATCCATCTATGGAGTATATCCACCACAGCCTTGGGGTAACCCTCCAAATGCTTGGCCCAATCATCAAAACTCTCCACCCTAGTGGCAACAACCTTTGGGGAATTGGTAGCAATTTCAAGGGAATTGACAACCACCTCTAGGAAATTGGCAACAAACAAATCAATGGAGGGGAGGACAACAATGGCCTACCTAGACAACCAGTTACATGGAACAACCTTTTCAGCCCCAACATCCTACTATAATGCCTCCACCTGCTAATTCAAGGTAAAATGCACCTAAACCTACTCAGCTACTAGCTCAGCCTACACCCAATCCAAATAACAAACCACAACAACAGCCTGTATACTCTTTTGATTCAAATAAATTCCTTGCATATGTTGTGAGTGTAAGTGACATCCACTTATGTTCAGGAACTACTTTACCAGCCCCTTCCAAACCCATTATCATTGAGCTTCTTGTGGAAGAGGAGGAGGAACCTCTAAATGATCCCATTCAACCAAGTGCACCTAAATATCTTGAACCAGTCCAAGTCAAGCAGACTGAACAAGAACCACCATTTCCTCAAAGATTGGAAGTTTCCAAGAAGAAGGAAGAAACTGAGGACACAACCTTTGATATCTTGGATCAGTTGAAGCATATATGTGTCCAGATACCTCTATTTCAAGACATAAAGGATGTCCCAATCTATGGTAAGGCAATTAAAGAAGCATGTCTCAAGAAGCCAGATAGGAAGAAGAAAGACCCCACTATGGTCGATGTGGTGGGACAGCTAGCTGACATCATGCTTGGAAAAGTGACCATCCCCAAGTACAATGACCCAGGTAGTCTTGTGGTAGTAGTTGTTATAAATGGGATTCAAATAAAGAATTCTCTAATTGATTTAGGGGAAATAATAAATGTAATGACCAAGGACATTCTATAGCAACTAAACGTTGCAAGCATGAGATCTACTCCTACTGTCCTGCAGCTTGCTGATAGCTCTATTGTTAAGCCTGATGGTATAGTGGAGGATCTTGTGGTGATTCTAGACTCCTGGGAGTACCCAACAAACTTCATGATTCTTTCTCCTAAAGCTACACTAGGCGGGTATCCCATTATTCTTGGAAGGCCATGGTTAACAACTACAGATGCATATATTGGATGTTGGTTAGGTGACATGACCATTTATGATGGGAAGAGTACCAAAAAGTTTGTTCTTTATCCTCTTACTCAACCATCCAATGATGAGGATAATTTCATGTGGCCATGTGTTGGTGAAGAGGCTGAGGAAGTTAATTCTGTGGGACAACTTATGATGTTAGGCAAAAGCTCCTTCATATAGCTTCAAGACGAAGAGGGAGTATTGGTTAACATCATTTAGAACCATTGTGAAGTGGAGGAAGCATCATCTTCTCATTCTGCTACTCCTGTCAAGACATTTGCCTATTCTTCCTGCAACCACTGTTCCTATAGACATTCTTCTTGCAACCACTATTCCCATAGACATACTTCCTATAGCAACATGTATGTCCCATAATTTTTTTCCATATGAACTCAAGGTACCATGTGTTAATGAAGTAGCTATGATAGAGTCAACTAAACAAGTACAAGTGTCAGAAGGGAAGTATATGAATGTTAACAACAAACTGAGTGAGGAACAACAATTGTTATTGCAAAACTTATTGAGGACCCATCAACATGCATTTGCATGGGACTATCATAAGATGAAGGGATTGGATACTAAGCTTTGTACTCACAGAATTTACATTAGAGATGATTGCACCCTAGTGAGGTAGCCATAAAGAAGAATTAACCCTGAACTGAGAGAAATTGTAAAAGGAGAACTGCAAAAGTTGCTAGATGTAGGATTTATCTACCCCATTTTAGATAGCTAGTGGGTGTCTCCATTAGTGATTGTGCCTAAAAAAGGAGAGAAATGACAAATTTGTGTTGACTATAGAGAACTTAATGCTGCTACCAAAAATGACCATTTTCCCTTACCCTTCATAGATCAAGTTTTGGACTCACTTGCAGGAAAGTAATAATTTTATTTTCTAGATGGATTCAACGACTACAACCAGATCCAAATTGCACCAAAAGACCAGGAGAAGACCAATTTTACCTGTCCATGGGGGAATTATTCCTACTTGGTACTACCATTTGGCTTATGCAATGCACCTGCAACTTTTCAGAGGGCAGTCATTAGCATATTTTCAAACATTTCTCATGTTTGCATGGAAATTTATATGGATGATTTCACCACTTATGGTGCTAATTTCAATGAAGCATTGGAGAATCTCAGGAAAGTCCTACATAGATGTAAAGATCACAATCTCTCTTTAAATAGTGAAAAGTGCTTCATAATGATGTAGGAAGGTGTAGTTCTTGGACACTACATCTCTCATAAAGGAATTCAAGTAAATCTTGCAAAGATTGAGGTAATCACAAATTTTTTCACACCTGCAAAATAGAAGGATGTTAGGAGTTTCTTGGGCCATGCAGGCTATTATAGGTTAGCAAAATAACATCACTGTTGTATACCCTCCTCACTAAATATGCTGAGTTCCAATGGATTGAAGATTGTGACAAGGAATTTTCTGATTTGAAGGTAGCCTTGACTCATGCTCCTGTACTCAAAGGACCTAATTGGGAGCTTCCTTTCCACATCCATATAGATGCATCAGATTATGCCATAGGAGCAGTCTTAGGATAAAAAGGAGCTATTGAAAATTTCATTTATTTTTTTAGCAAAAAATTGCAAGGAGTTGAATTCAACTATATAGTGATAGAGAAAGAAATGCTGGCAGTGATTTATTCTCTGAACAAATTCAGGCGCTACATAACAGACTATCAAATATTTATGCACACTAATCATGCTACCATTATATATCTCATGAATAAACCTTTAATCATAGGTAGGCTTGCAAGATGGTTATTGTTGATGCAGGAGTTTGACATAACCATTATGGATAAACTAGGGAAGGCCAATGTTGTTGTAGATTTTCTTTCAAGGCTGACTACATCAAAAGATAATCAAGCCATAGATGACTCTTTTCCTGATGAGCATCTATTCTCCATCAGTGTAGAAACACCTTGGTATGCTGACATAGCTGACTATCTGGTTATAGGTAGAGTTCCACCTCACTTCTCCCCAAAAGAGAGAAGGGAACTCATTGAAAAATCTTTTCCTTTCTCGTGGATTGTTGGATGTTTGTTTTATACTAGACTAAACCATGTCATGAGGAAATGTGTGAGAGAAGATGAGACATATGAAATTTTGCATGAATTCCACAATGAAGCATGTGGAGGACATTTTGTAGCTAAGAGGACAACAATGAAGATTTTGAACATAGGATATTACTGGCCAACACTCCACAAGGATGTAGGAAGGTATACTAGAAAATGTGATAGATGTCAAAGAATGGGCAAACCAACTAGAATTGATGAGATGCCACTTTTCCCTCAAGTAGTAATCACTCCCCTTGACAAGTGGGGATTGGATTTTGTAGGACCCATTGACCCTCCATCAAATGGTAAGCCTTAAATCCTGGTATGCACTGATTATGTAGCTAAATGGGTAGAAGTTAAGGCCATGAAGCATGCAAGAGATAACAAGGTTGCAAAATTTCTTTACGAGGAGATTTTCACAAGGTATGGAGTTCCAAGAGAGATAGTGACTAATCAAGGGACTTAATTCACATCAACCCTTGTTGCAACACTAGTTAATGAGTACAACATAAGACATAGGAAGTCTACTCTTTATCACCCACAGGCCAATGGTTAAGTTGAGGTGACCAATAGAGAAATTAAAGCTATTCTGACCAAAAAAGCAGCTATCCACATAAAGGACTTGGAAAATAGATTACTAAAAGCTGTTTGGGCCTACAAAACTACTTGGAAAACAACTACATGCTTCACTCCATTTGAATTGTTGTATGGAAATACAACCATGATGCCCATTGAATTTGAACATAAGACTCTTAGGATTGCAGTAGATTTGGGGATAGATATCTTTGAGGCATAGAGAGAGATAATCCTATAATTGAATGCTTTGGATGAGATGAGGAGAGCAGCCTTGCATCACACTGAGGTAGTGCAGAATTGGAGAATCAGGTGGCATGATAAATTTATCAAGGATAAGAAATTCCAACTAGGAGACTGGGCATTGCTTTATGATTCTAGATATCAGGACAATGCTGGAAAATTACATAGAAGGTGGCTAGGACTATATGAGGTTGCTGAAGTATTACCTAATGGTGTTGTTCAACTCACTACTATTGACCCAGTCATATTTAAATTGCTTTTCAATGGTCATCGCCTTAGATTATATCAGAAGTCGGCTTCCAAGGAGGAGTTCCTGCAATAATTCACTCAACATGCTACACTCAAGCTTCCTGCAACCGAAGGGAGTGGACCTAGTGTCCCTCCTTTTAGCTAATTAAGGTATGTATTTGTCATAATAAAGACTTCCACTTCCGTGGGAGTCCATTTCTTTGCCCATCCACCCATCTGCCCATCCAATTCCACCTTTCTCTCTCTTCCATCACATCACTTCATTCCACTCCACCTCATTCCACCTCATTTTCATTAATTGCTCAACTTATTTCTTAAAAAGGTGAACAGTACTTTCTCCATAATCTTTGCAATGAATCTTCCACACATTTAGATATGTGCGCATTAATTGCTATATCTTAATTGTATTTTAGTGCATTCATTTAATTATTGTATGGTAATATGGAAGTTCACCATAACATACCATTATTCCCTAACCCTATCAAATCATCATTCTGCATGCGAGGACACATGCCCAAATTTAGGTTGGGGGGGAGGAAAATGATGTGAATATTTTCCCCACGTGTTAGTCCATGTTGGTCTATGCCAGCAAAATTTAAATTGAGCCGATTTGAAATCTAAGTGAGAGGATGACTCACATGTGTGAAGTGACACCAACTATTGCTGCCATTTATCCCCATCATAGCTTTCCTTTATTATTCCTTCCTTTCTATTATTAACCCTGTCACAATCTCAAGTTGCAAACAAAGGGTAAAAAGGGAAAATTTAATCGACATTGGCATTGGAAATTTAGCAAGTGTTGCAGGAAGGTGAATTTGGTTTTCAGATGAGAATTGCAGGAAGGAAACCGCAAAGTGATTGTTTGATTGTAGACAATGGGAGGTGGGTTAATTTGAAATGAACCCACGGTGCATGATGTATTACTGCAGGATGCACCTTGCCTAGTTGAATTTAGAAACTATGGTTGGTTAGATTATTTCATGAAGCTAGATGGTTTTGATGAAGGCATTGCACTAGAATTTGCCCAGACATTGTCTGAAGGGAAAGCCATGGTAAAAGGGTTGGAAGTATTGGCTACCAAAGAAATAATTGCAGAAGGTACATGGTTACTTGCCAACGGTGAAGATTAGCTTATTTCCAGAGACACTAGGTCAGCTAGGGCCGAATTTATAGAACCAAGTGACCCTCCATTGAGCATAGATAAACAAGGGGCGAAGAGAATGTCTCTGCCCGAGCCATGGAGGCAAATAGCTGTTTATGTCATAAAATATATCACCTGTGAAGGTCGTCATTCGAATCTACATTTTTTGCACTTCAAGCTTTTGAATCACATGAGGCACGTGAGGAGGATGAATGTGTCGAACGTGCTATGCGACCTTCTTTGAATCATGGCAGCCAAGACTCAGAAAGGTAGGGACAATTCTATTTCCCAACATTGTTTGATTAAATTGCTAGTTGAGAAGTATTTGCATGATGTATCTGGAATGACCTAGGAAGAATTCATAAAAAATGATCAAATTAGACTTGAGCACTTGCAACCTAGTGCTTTACCTCAACCCTATAGGTCTAGTAGGATATTGAGCATGATTGAAGCCACTCTTGGTGCTTCAACCTCTAGCACAGGCCCTAGTGCAAACCCTCCTGTAGCAGAAGAAACCATAGAAATTAGCTCTTCTAGGACAGAGCACTCAGACAAAGAAAGTTCTCCCCTAGATTTTGATGATGATATTCCACTTGTCATACTAATGAAAACTAGTGCACAAAAAAGAGAGGAAAAAATGAGAAAAGGAAAATCCAAGAAGCAACTAACAGAAAAAGAAATACCAAGCTCTAGGAAGCAGAAGGTTGACACTGTTCATCCTGTAGCCAAAGAAAAACATGAGAGCCCTCCCAAAAAGTCAAGACCTATTGGACCAACCTTTGGTATGCCTCCCAGGAAAGCCCTAATTCTAGAGAAATATTACAGGAGGACACAAAAGCTCCAATGGGGCAGGTGAATGTCAAGGAAGATGATGTATTTAAGTCAGAAACAAACATAACATTAGAAGACCTTGCTGACATTGCAGAACAAGTGGAGAATCAAGGGTATGAGGAAAATCAGGATTTCCTGCAGCAAGAGATCCTGCAACAAGAGCTCCTGCAACAACAAAAATAAGAACAATCAGTTCCCTTGCAGCCTGAATTAACAAGACAACTTGAATCCTTCTAGCCAGTACTATATGGAGAGCAAGCATCAATGCCAGGGAAAATGCTTGTAGGAATGCATAAAACCCCTTGATTTCTCAGTGCACATGGTAGCTATGCATTTATGGAAAGAAATGAAAAGAAGAGAAGAAGAATGGAAGGAGGAGAAGCATAAATTGAAGAAGGAAATTCAAAAGAAAGATGAGGAGATTGAAGACAAGGATGCTGAAATTTCCACATTGAAGAAAAATGTGGATGATATGGCAGCCTTAGTACCACAAATTTTAGAGTGTAGGGCCCCTCCAAAGGTCTATGCTCTGCACTTGAAGGAGACATCTTTCTTTTAAGCTAGGAAGACTTGTCTCAGGCTTGAACCCTTTTATTGATACCCCTATTGAATTTTTCAATGTTTATCGAATTGCTTCCCCCAAAATGAAGAATTTGTTGTGTGAGTTTTATTTGCATAATTATGTTGTGACTCAAGACCATGATTGAAACCCACTGCTATATGTTGGAGATGTCCAATGAAGAGAATTTATGTCTTGGGTACAAAATGAGATTAGTTGGGGACAACAACATGTGGCTTATAAGCAATTGGAGTCCAACATCCCTCTACACATTAGGGTTGAATCAATGAACCCAAGAGACATTTACAGGGAATGGCATAGAATGTTTCTCAGACCTAGCTATGGTAATAGGATTATGCCTTGGATATAAGCAGTCTACAATGAGTATGAGGTAAAGGAAAAAGCAAAAGAGGAAACCATGAAGAGATACCTCTCACAAAGATGGAACAACCTAACTGATGAGCTAAAACAGGCTGAGCCTCATTCCATCTAGAACTATGCTACAACACGTAGAGAATTGACATATATGTATAGGTTGGAAGAACAAAGGGACAATTTTGTCTTCCCTTGACTTTTCAACCACCCCTTCTGATGTGGCCCGTACCAAACTTCATATTTTACAACTATGATATTGTTGTAGAGAGACAAAGATGGAGCAGATTGGACAGATTGGGAGGATTCTATTGGGACCCCGATTCACTTATGTAGGGCTATTGTCAGTTGCAAATTTTAGAACATTGACCAAGCAGAAGAACAACACTTCCCCTGCTGGAGGACCAGCAAGACCTTAGGTTTGGGGGAGTGATGAGCCTAGTTTATGATCTAGTTTTGGGTAGAATTTATGGTTTATTTGTTGAAGATATCATGGACCTTGATGTTAAGTGTTGATACTTTTTATGATATTTCCTCAAAACTATTGACATTGGGCTTAATCTTATTTCTGCAAATCTTTAATGACATTGCCATGTTATATGGACTATCTATATTAATTTTGCATGTGGTTAATGGATGTTCTTTAAGGTAGTTATAGTTGTGCAATTATTGTGCATGCTAACATTGCCATGCAAATATATTTTGAAGATACTAAATTGAGAAAGACACCGCCATTTGGGCATACACCATAACGTCCAACAAGGGAATCGTTCAAAGGTCAAAGGAGCTCGATGGTAGGAGATTCCCAATGCAAATTAAATGTAACTGCCTTGTAGTGGACTTTAATGTTGTTGAGCAATATTGGCATTACTGCTATGCTAAATCTGCGGACACGTCTAACCAAATTCCATGCGTGTGTAACCACCTCTCCATTTTCTCTGCTTTCCCTAAATTGGCATCCTCCCAGTTCGTGGAGTTGATTGCCTTGCTTAGATGGTAGTATAAATAAGGATCAAATGCTCCTTTTCAAAAGGTTGCACGATCTAATATTGTACTTGCATTCTTAGTTTTCAGTGATACAGTTATGCTACTCTTTTATACTCATGTTTTCAAATGAATAAAACAAAGTTTTGATTTTGAGCATCTGAGTTTTCGTTAGTAGTAGAGGATACTCATCCAAGGGGGGGCCCAAATGTTGAGCAATCCATCCTTTAGCTTAGTTAGCCTAGTTGTTACTTTCTATTCAGTAATTAGTTAAGAATTTGGCGCTGACTATTCCTGTAGCCACTAGAATTCCATTTTGCGATTGTTCGTACAGCCAAAGCAGACATAGTAGTTTTTTGTTTGTTGTTCATATTTTCATTTATGTCATGCATTTCAAGCTTATTATGGTTTTTGGTTGATATTCAACATTTATGTTATTCCTTTCCAAGAAATTTACTTTCAACATTGCATCTTTCTTAGTTGTAGAATGAAAATGACTACTTTGAGTTCCTAGTGCACATACTGTGCTGACCCATTTCAAGTTCACTTCCCTGGGTTGACAAGTTAAATGCACCTTCATGATGATTGAATGGCTATTTAGTTTAGATGTCCAATCTCTGAATCACAGCTGTAAGAGCTTAGTTGTTAAATCATTATAGGAGGCCAATAGAAGTGTTGGAAGGGAATGGTTTTGTTTTGCAATTGTAATCTTGTTCTTGGAGCATAATAGGATCAATCACTCTATTGGAGATGGACTCGTAGACGTAGTCCACTCAGACGAGCTCCGTTATCAATTGTGTTTTGTCTTCTATCTCTTTCTCTTTTTCATTATGTTATCACCTTGTTATGCTATGTTGTTTAAGTATTTATGTTATGATAATTTCATTTGTAAAGCTTGAATCAATCGTTGTAATAGTTAAGCATTCATTAGAAATTGTCATGGATCCTAAAATAGATCAAGTTTGGTATCAAAGATTTGTGTGACTAGTATTTCAGAATTGGATGCTAACAGATTCTAGGAAACAACGAGGTGAAGGTGAACTAGAAGAATACAATCCTGAGATCGGCAAATGAAGGACTTTTCCAACGATGGAAGAAACTGAAGCTGGGAAAAATACTAAACCTGAGTTTGATGAGAAGTCTTTTCAACATGCCTTTCTTGACTTAAAGGCAATGGTGGAAGAGCTTTATGCAGACAAGAAGAAGCACGAAAAGGGAGATTCTTCGAAGTGAGAAAAAAAGGAAGATCGAAAGGAAAAAGAAGGAAAAGATCCAGAAGCCCCATCTCCTCCATCTTCCCCTTCTTCTTCCTCTTCTACCGTTAATCCTTTCAAGAGCAAGTCTAAGCCTATTATTAAACTAGATGTAAAATTTGAATTGCCTAAGTACTGTGGTGAGTTAAGTGTTGAAAATTTAGACGATTGGATCCAACAGGTAGAAGTGTATTATAGGATTCAAGGCCTAGCAGAAGATGCTTCTATGATCCAGTTAGCCACTCTTTGGTTGGGAGGTACAACTCTCACCTAGTGGGAGAGTAAGACTCAAGAGGAAATTGCTCACCATGGTAAGATTAATATGACTTGGATGGAATTTGTTGCTGCCCTTAAAAAATAGTTTTACCCTTTAGGTTTTATGCAATAATTAACAATGAATTGGAAAACCCTTAGGCAAGGTAAGGGTTAGTCTGTCCAAGATTACACCCATGAGTTTAGAAAATAGGCTATTGCTTTAAATGTTCCATTGTATACTCAGGATACATTACTTAAGTACATAGGTGTTTTGCATTCTTACCTAAGACATACTATTCTAATGTTGAGTCCTAGTAATCTGGAAGAAGTGTCAGTCCAAGCCACTCATTTAGAATCAAGGGGTAAGAACACTTTCAGTGATAATTTCTCAAAGAAACCATCTAAGTCTAAGGGGAATTCTAAGGGTAAAGAAAAAGATAAAGATAAAGGAAAAGGGAAGAAGACAACTATAGTTAAGGAGGGTGATAAGCCCACATGCTCCCATTGCGAGAAATAGGGGTATGATGATTCAAAGTGTTGGAAGCTGCATCTCGAATTAAGGCTGAAAAGATACTGAGGCAATAAAGGCAAAGAAAAAGACTATTGCAGTGATTCAACAAGATGTTGGATCCGACTATGGAGATGAAACACAGATTGTTGTTGTTGGGGTCCAAGGTAAAGGGAAACGTATAATTCTCTCTTCTGATGTAAATGTAAGTACAAGTAAAGTATCTACTCCTCCTAAAGCTGATAAACAACAAAATGAATTGTTTCATATCCAAGTTGTAACTAAGCACACTAAGATTGACACACTGTTTGATACGGGTTCTCAAGTCAAATTAATATTTGAAGAGGTGGTAAAGAAACTTAATCTAGCTACAACACCTCATCCAAAGCCATATCTGCTTGGATGGGTTTGCAATGATGCTCAACTGCAGGTAACAAAACAATGTAAATTGAGATTTGCTATCACTGCAAACTTTGTTGATGAGGTAGAGGTAGATGTTGTTCCTTTGGATATTTGTGGGCTTGTGTTAGGGAGTCCTTATCTGTATGACAAAAAATAAATCTTTTATAGGGGGGAGAATAAGTATCATCTCTTTAAGGATGGGATATAATACATTGTACGTGCACACAAAGTTAAGACTAATCTTGCACTAGTCAATGCTGGTCAGATGAAAAGGTTGGTCAATTATAGTAAGAACTTTGTATTAATGCTTGTAAAACCCAAAGAGGATGAAATAGCTGAAGTATTTAAGGGGTGTGATACAAAGTGTAAAACTGAGATGGTCAAATAGTTTCTACTTATGATGAATTATTTCAGGAGCCAAAGGGGTTGCCACCTAAGAGAGAGATATAACATGAAATCCAGTTGCAGCAGGATGTGCCTCTTCCAAACATTGGCATGTACCCTTAATCAATTTTGCAAAATGAGGAAATCAAAAGCAAGTTCAAGAGTTGGTTGAAAAAGGAGTCATCCGTCCTAGTACATCTCATTGTGGTTCTCCAATTGTATTGGTTCCAAAGAAGGATGGGTCTTGGAGAATGTGCATCAACTATTGAGCCCTGAACAAGATAACAGTAAAGAACATGCATCCTCTTCCTCGTATTGATGATTTACTTGATCAATTAAAAAATGTAGTTTATTTCACTAAGTTAGACTTGCATAGCGGATATCATCATATAAGAATTGCAGAAGATGACATTTGGAAAACTCTATTTAAGACAAAACAGGGACTATTCGAGTGGTTGGTCATGCCCTTCGGGCTTTGCAATGCACCAGCTACATTTATGAGAGTCATGAAGGATGTATTTTGTCCTTTTATTGATGATTTTGTCATAGTCTATTTAGATGATATTCTTGTATTCAGTCGAACTTCAGAAGATCATGTAAGTCATGTAAAGAAAGTTTTTGATGCACTGAGAAAAGAAAAAATCTTTGTAAAGATGTCTAAATGTGAATTTGCTAAGACATCATTAGTGTACTTAGGCTATGTCGTAGGTGGTGGTCAATTGAAAGTAGACCCTACGAAGGTCATTGCACACATTGACCAGTACAAAGATAAATTTTCAGTGGGGAGGTCCACAACAAATTGAAGGAAAATTTGAGTACAACACCAGTTTTGGCTTTACTAGATTTACACCAACCGTTCGAGATCGAGACAGATGCGAGTGGATTTTCCATGTGAGCAGTGCTAATGCAAGGAGGTAAACTGATCTGCTATCACTCTGAAACCTTTACATGTGTAGTAATTAACTATCCTACTTATGATAAGGAACTTTATGCATTAGTTCAGAGTGTTAAAAAATGGAAACACTACTTAATGGGGAAAGAAACTATAATCCACACTGATCACCAGCCACTTCAGTACTTGCACTCATAGTCTAAACTGCAACAAAGTAGGCATTTTAGGTGGATGGGTTTTCTTCAACAGTTTCATTTGGTAATTAAGTATAAGAAAGGTGACCATAACAAAGTAGCATACATGCTTTCTAGGCCTCTTGTTATGAATGCTTTGATTATCCTTAAAGGTAATTCCATGCTAAATGAAAGTTTTAGGAATAGTATGCGAATGATGAAGACTTTAAGGAAATCTATTTAGCTCTGATTGTAGGAAACCATGCAGAAGAGAAAGATTACTATGTGCAGGATAAACTGTTGTATCACTTGGGAAAGCTATGTATTCCAAAAGATGAACAAGCATAGGTAATCAAAGAAGCACACACCTCATTGATTGTAGGACAATTACTCAGCTACAGAAGTATTGTTACTAGCCTCGTATGCAAGAAACTATAAGTAAGTATATTAGAGGTTGTGTTATGTGTGCAACAAGTAAGCCTAGTAATAGGAAATTGGGGTTGTACACACCTCTACCTATACCATCCCGTCCATGGGAAAGTGTGTCAATAGATTTTTTTGGGGGGGTTACCTATGTCTAGGAAGGGACATGATTATTTGTATGTAGTAGTTGATCAGTTCAACAAAATGTGTATTCTAATGCCTTGTAAGAAACAGGTCATTGCTGAACTGATAGCTCAGATGTAATTTCAATTTGTATGGGTTCATTTTGGGTTACCTACTTCTATTGTATAAGATCGAGATTCTTGATTCCTAGGGGAATTTTGGTTAGCTTTGTGGGGACTCATGGACACCAAACTGAAGAAGAGTACAACCTTCCATTTGCATAATGATAGACAAACAAAGATAGTAAATAGGACAGTTGTGCATCTATTGAAGGGGATGAATCCAAGCAAGGAGAAATGGATGGAGATTGGTAAAGTGAAGGAACTTTACCCTCACTTTCTTTCTGAGTAATCAAGCTTTCAGAGGTCCAAAAGCTCTCTAGTGGGGATGACTAATCCAAGGGGATACTTGATGTCAAAAATTGAAGTGTCCCATGTGCTCCAATAATCATCGCCAGATCGAAGTGCCTAAAATTCTGAGTCCAACGCAACTTGAATGGCCTCAAAAGGAGTTTGTACGCCCAAGATATGACTAGTCAAAGGTACATGTCAAACAGGCACCTAAGGCCATTCAGAAAGGCAAAAAAAATCACTATCTTAGAATTCGATGAAACTAGCATCAAGTCGAAGAACTTGTCGATACCTTTCTAACGACATTCATTTCTTCAAATTTCGAGCTCGTATGCGCAAGTTACGCCAAGTCAAAGTTTGCAGGCACAGGGTTGACCAGGCTATAGAGATGATGACATCAACACGCTGACTTGGTAGTCCATACGGTACGACAATTGAGGTGGACCAATCCTGACATGACACGTGGCAATTGATGTGGCAGATGATGCCATCAGTATGGACCAATCAGGAAGCGACATGTGGCACTCCGTACGGGTGACTGGACAGGTGATGAGGCTTCGTACGATGATTGTACAACTTGTGTGACAGACGCATGGTAGCTGACGTGTAATCTTCGACGAATCATGTTGCGCCATGTGGCACCTCCTCGGCATGCCACATGGCCTTCTCATCCATCCTCCAACGTAGTTGGTTTGAACCGTCTAACAAAATATGTTTAGGGGGTTTGACCCCCTAACCTCTTCTCTAACAACTGTGTGCTCAGTCGTTGCACCACCAACGTGCATGTTACTATATATAGTCAGCGGTTGGTTTTCATCTATTAAAAATTGAAAACTATTTTTAAAAAATAGAATGTTGTGGGGGTCGAGCCTCCGACCTCCCCAAACGCAAAAAGTACGCTCATTGCCACACCACTGTGTGGTTCCAGGTATTAAGCGAGCTTGTATGGTTTTGTTGAAGCTTGAAAACCAAAAACACCTTATTTTTTAATTTTCTCCCATATATTTAAAATTTCAAATCCTCTAATTTGTTAAAGGGGTTAAAATAAACCTCCTAAAGCCTGAAAAACCAAAACTTTAAGGGGCTTTAATATACATTAAAGATTATCAAGATTTTTAAAGGAGGTTATAAATGATTTTAGAGAGATTTGAAGATTTACATATGTAATTAGGGGATTTTGGGATATATTGTAAATCATTTGGTTATCAACCAAATTGGGCCATTTTTTTGTATAAAAAGGGGTGAAATTGGGAGAGTGAGGCATTTAGAAATCAAGCAGGTGATGATGTTGGGATCTAACTATATTGAAGACTTGAAGCCATTCTTGTATGATGAGGAGTGTTATGTCGTCAAAGTGTTGGAAGGGAATGGTTCTGTTTTGCAATTGTAATCTTGTTCTTGGAGCATAATAGGATCGGTCACTCTATTGGAGAGGGACCTAGAGATGTAGTCCACTTGGACAAACTCTGTTATCAATTGTGTTTTGTCTTCTATCTCTTTCTCTCTTTCATTTTGTTATCACCTTCTTATGCTATGTTGTTTAAGTATTTTTGTTATGTTAATTTCATTTGTAAAGTTTGAATCAATCGTTGTAATAGTTAAGCATTCATTAGCAATTGTCATAGATCCTAAAACATACCAGTTTTGGTCAATTTCAGTGCATTGGTTCTTAGGGGAGCTCAGAGGGTTTGGCTCTTTTATGGGCCCAAGAAAGATTGCTCCACTATGATGGATTTCTCATAATTCTACTATCTCCATGGTTGCCTCTACTTTGGAAACAAGTGAGGCTATTTTGGTTACTAACGTTTATGCTCTGATTGATATTTGTGGAAAAATTTGGCTTTGGGCTCATATAAGGTATGTCAGATCATGTGCTCCATATCTTCCTTGGGTCTTAGCTAGAGAATTTAATTCCGTGTTGAGTTTGGAGGAGAAAAGAGGTGGGTTTCCTAGGCTAGGGCCTGCTTTTAATCTTTTTTGGGAGAATGTGGATTCTCTAGCTTTAATTGATGTTAAGCCTTCCAATGGGGTTTTCACTTGGAATAATAGACGGAGTGGAGAGGAAGCAATTTCTGAAAGGTTGGATAGATTTCTTGTCTCCTATTTTTGGGTGGGGAGTAGCTTGGTTACTGGTTTTGAGATTCTTGATTGGAGGGGTTCTAATCATTGGCCAATTAAACTTTTAGTAACCTCTTTTATAGTTCCCAAGAATCCTCCTTTTAAGTTTCAGCTTATGTGGCTTTGGGATTCTTCCTTGCATGATCTAATGGCCCAATGGTCATGGTGTGATGGAGGCCCTGCTTATGGTACAAATATGTACTCCTTTGTTAAGAAACTTCAGTATGTCAAATACCACCTTAAGAGATGGAATAGTTTGTGTTTTGGCAACCTAAAGGCTATGAAGAGGAATTCTCAGGCACACCTTGATGTGATTAC
>VDFB02137076.1:0-23318 GCA_007258455.2 Sequoia sempervirens | reverse complement strand
TGAAAACTTTATCTAAATTTTAAAGTGATCCAAAATTTCTAAAATAAATTATTAATAAGCTAATGCTATTCAAATTTAAATGAACAAAATTTGATAATTTTCTATTCTAGAGGACTATTAGATTGAGTATTACAATTTATATTAAGAAGCGTCAAAAATCCACAGCAATTGGATTTGTTCAGAAGCATGATATTGATAAGCAAACTGGTTTAAAAAATAACGTTTCAAAAGATTGTTTCTTAAATCGATTGAATCTGATTTAGAACATGGATCCAAAAAGACGTATACAATTGATTTCAGAAACAATCTTTTGAATACTACAGAATAATTTTTGTGACGCATATCTGAATGCCAGTATAGAAAGAAAACAAAGAACGTGTGCATTCTTGTGATCTTTAGCTTTCAGTATAGACATCCCAAGAAGAAAGAGAAGCACTGAGAAAGTAATTTTATTGCAGGATAATACCTTTGACACATTCAGGAATCCATTGGGTCTGATGGGTTTCTTTATTGAGTATATGCTTTTGTTTTCTGGAAGCTTCACAGGCAGTTGAATACACTGTTCTCTGGTGTGCAAGCATGAATCATTTAAAATGAGAAACCCACGAAAGATCTTAAGAATAAAAACATATGGAACATATTGAATACAGCTGCTGAAACCTTATTTAGGTTGAAAGACCTTTGATTTCTTCAAAACTAAAGGCCTGAACGCAAAAACTAGACCATATTGACCATGATACAAAAACGTAGATTTGGATAGATATTTCGGATGAAAATAGATATAGGGTAGGCAGGTAACAGTATATTACCGCTGAAAATAATAGTATGTAGGGACATCATATATTTCCAATCTATGATATTGACTTTTTTGAAAGTTTCTGGATTTAATTATGTAGATTATTTTTCATCAAAACTATCATATTCTATGGTTTATTTTTCATCAAAATTTCCATCATATTCTGTGATCTATCTTGAGGACTTAGGGACTCAGATGAGGAAAAATGGCGGTCCTGATAATACAACCATTTTTCCTCTTCTCTGGCTCCCTACATCCAGATAATGTATAATGGAATATGACCCAAAATGATAAAAAACATCTATAAAATCAAATCCAGAAACTTTTAAAAAAATCAATAATAGTATTTGTTTAGCAGCAGGCAAATAACACTAGCATTTTTATTTTGGGGTGACTAGGCACTGTAATATCTGACAAAGGAAAGAGTGGATCTGCATTTATTGAACGTCAAGTAGATGGGTATAGTCAGTAAATATTGAGAAAACATGCTAACTTTAAACCTTCTGTAATAGGTGAGGGGATAGTTAATGTCACACCTGATCCCAGTGTAATGTGAACAAACTCTTATTCTATTATATTGCACAAATGCTGAAATATACTATACAATACACAAATATATTTGACCGTACAGATGTGTGGGAACATAAAATCGAATGAATAGATACCTCTTTGATCTCAGAAGAAGGATGACTTGCACAAGAACTCTGATCAAAATTTTCATTAATGGAACTCTTACTCTCTATTCCCCTAGAGTTTTCCATAGCAAAATGAAGCTTAGGAACTTCTCTATTAGAAAATCCAATACAGTTCAGCTTATACTACCGGAAGGGTAATCTCAAATCCACAACGGTAACAGAAGGAGAAAGAAATGGTTATATGAGAGTAGTGTAAACTAAGTAATAGATAGACAACTAAATTTTTCTTCTTAAAAATTGAAAACACTCTTAGATAAATCAGCAGTAAAGTAAATTCCAACAATCTTGTCCACTTGAATAGTGTACCTAACTGTAACAATCGACCCTGATACCCTGTAGATTGTGTAGAAATATTCCAAATGGAAATTACAGAGAGAACATTCCAAAATTTATGGAAAAAAAGAATTAAAATGTCTATCTCATCAATAGCTCGTTTACATATTTCCCAACATATGAATTGATAAACAAAAATATACTAGTCACGAGATACTGTATTTAGTAAACAGCAGACGCATGTTCCTTTTAGTGGATTCCACCTGTCAGATCCACATTGAACCGTAATCTGGAAGATCCAGTTTACAACCTGGGGCTTATCACCACCCTTGGAAAAGACAGTCTAGTTTAGACGTTTGTTCTGAACATTTAAGACAACGTATTAGCGTTGCCCATTTTTTCTCAGCAAAAAGAAAAAGAAACAAAATGGTAGAGGTTGGTGATTATGATGCTATAATCGGAATATAATTTCATTCAAACATAATTTCTTTTAAGTTACATTATCGGCATCCTGATAGATTCATTGAAGGGTTTAGAAATTGATTGTAATATGCTTGATAATGCTATTTATACAAGTACACACTCTTCAAGTTACTTCCTCAACTTTTACAAAATGTAAAAGGAAGTTCAGCAGACTTGTGTAAGACTATTCATAAAAGTCCATACCAAAACATCAATTTAATTACATAATTAATAATTTTGGTTTTGGGAATGATATTAAAATATAATAATAATATAAATATTTTGTAAAATATAAATCAAAATTGTAACTTGAATCTATATAGAAAATGTCACAAACCATTAGTTTACATCATCTTTGAAGATTGATTATTTATTTTCTATGATGACTCAAATTGAAAATATTTTTAAAAAAATGATTTTGAGTATCACACTTAAGTTAAAAAGTGGAACACATTATTGTGGGATCACGCACAGGCCAATGGACTCATAGCACCACATGAACTTATATGTGATTGCTAGCTTTGTCAATGCATCTATAACATTTAGTAAAGTGTGATATTGCTATAGGATTCAACCATGTAGTTTTACGAGTCAAACTCATTGACCCATGTTTCATGAGTAGTGGTTCACAAGAACCCATCTCTCACGATAATGAATGGTCCACTTAGCACTCATTGCATCTAGGTGACGCTCACAGAGGTGAAGCACTAGGCCTTCTCGGGGTGTCACCCATCCCAGTACTACTCCATCTCAAGTGTGCTTAACGACAAAGTTTTCCCCAAGGTTAAGCCCACTTAGCTTGCAACCCCATTTGGAAAACCTTCGATTTTGCAAACTCTCAACTTTTTCTAGCATCACCTCTTCCATCCTCTACCATGTTTTAAATAAAATAGTACTAGACATCCATGTGTTTTGTTCTCTCAAGAATGGTCGGGTTGATTGTCGAGCATATGAAACTCTAACAATCACAAAGGACTATAATAGCTCACTAACTTTCTACACATCTAAGTACAACATCTTAAATGAAATAGCTTCCTTATAGAAATGAGTAGCTACCATATACTGAGTCTCTATAGTGGAAAAAGCAACCAAAATCTACCATTCAATAATCTAACAATTAACATCACAAAAAAAAACTAAAAAACATATCCAATAGTTGATCTTTTGTTACTGATATGTCCTACCTAATATGAATATGTGAATATCCATTAGGTGTTGGTCCTTTACAAAATTGACATGATAAAAAATAGAGTACTACACATACCTTGAAAAAATCCTTAAAGACCTTATTAGTTATTATAACATCATTAATTGTCTACCTTAACAATTCCACACTAGGTTTAGCTCCCCCTTATATGCCTAGACCTAATTGTGCTTATAATATACCCTTTTTAATGTTGTTTATGGAAAATCCAAATAGAATTAGAAATTAATATTAAATATTCATTTAACAACATCAAAATCCCCAAAATAGGTTTGTTCTAGGGTTCCCATTCCCTTGACCAACCTACTTTGGCCCAAATTTAAATATTTTATTGTCAATATTTTTTATATTATAAATTTAAATTTATTTGTCAGTTCTTTACAATTAATTTTGTGGGAAATGAAGAAATGCATATAAATACAAGTCTTTTCCACCATTTAAACATCTAATGAAAATTTGAGCAATTGACCTTCCTAAAAAAATTGTCAAGAGTAGAATAAGCAAGATTATTGCAACAATATTTCAATCAAGATCTTCATTAGCAGTGCATCAAGTTTATAAGTAACTTTGTTAATGTTTTAAGTTCATTTTTTTTGTGAGTACTAACACTTGTAGGACCTTTAATTGAGTATCTAATTCTCCTTACATGACATGTGACATGACTTTAGTTCATCAAGTAACTCATTTTTGAAGTGTTAAGTTGTAGTACTTTTCAATTTATCACTTGTTTTATCTCTTTTTCCTTTGCCCAACCTAGGGTAGGAAATACTTACATTATGAGGTGGGGATACCAAAATAGGGTTTGACTTAGGCAAGCCCCTATATGGCACAACTCTTTCTCTCCTTTCTTGTGTGCAGGTAACAAATTTGAAAAAACAATCAAAAGAGATTCAAGGTCTAATTGCAAGGTCAAGCATTCAAGCCTCCTATTAAAAAAAATAGGGAAAGGTGAATTATTTATTGATAGACAAAGTTTTGAAGTTAAAATGGGAAGGAAGGACCTACAAACTATAAACTGTTGAGACATGTTTAGAGATTTGAAATAAACAACATTTCTAGTTTAGGGTGCACACGCCCCTGACCAGCTAGATTCAACTTAGATTTGAATGTTAGGTTCTTTTGTGTTTGCACTATGATTCTCTTTAATATGTTTATGTTCCTTAGTTCTACATTTTTTTGTAACTCCATTAGTGTATTGTAGATGCATCATTAGACTAGATCACTATTACATCACACACACCACATATAAACTAGATCCAATCCCACTATCTTAGAAAGGAACCAAAACCTTGATTAACCATTATGGCTCTTCCATAAAGGATTGTAGCCAAGTGGTATTTTATGATCATTTTTGTGTTCCTAAATATTAGATGGGCTAAGGTGTGACTTAGACCCTAGATCCCATTTCCCCCCATCATATTTTAGTGAACCTAACACTTTTCACATTTGTTGTGCAGTTTTTGCACACACGCCCCACTTGGAGTGGGGACCCTCTTTTTTTGGTGTCTTAACCTTTGGTTCTATTGGATTTATCATTCTAGGGTCTTGACATGTTGGTCTCGCTGGCTTTGGCCCTGCCTTGAGGTTTGAATTGATTGAGAGTGAGTTTTTTGGCCAAGTCCAGGTTTTCACCTGGATCCAGGAATTTTTAGCACTAGCGGATTTTCCCGGGCCCTGGTTCCTTGTCCGTTTCTAGCAGGATTCTCCGATTTCGGGTTTCTGCCTTACTTCGGGATTTTCCGGTCTGGGCAGATTTTCCCGGATTCTGCCAAAATCCCGGCCTTCCTCATTTCCCCGGTTTCTATATTTCTGCGAAATCTATGTTTCCGCGCATTCTGGGATTTTCTGAAATTTCGCTTGGGGCTTGGGTTTCCGAACTTGTCAGAAATGTCTTATCGCGCATTAATGGTTGAAGTACCTTTGCTCAGGCGGGTATAAGGTCAGATTTAGGGCATTTTCAGTGCTATTCTAACTTCATTGCTCCCTTGTTTTGCTTTGGCGATTTCGATTTTCCATCTGAGTTTTGCGGATCGATTTTCATTTGTTTGCGTGGGGATTGCTTGAGTGTCGGTGTTAGTGTTTTCATCGCTTGGGCGTGTTTGCTGCATGGTCAACTTTCTGAGCTCGAATTTTGTTCGCTTTTATCCATGGTATGTAGTCGCTCCCCTTCCGTTTTGCTTATATGGTGATTGGGGGTTTTGCATTGGGTATTATTAGATTTGGGTCAGCTCCTGCTTGATTACGATTTCATATTTATAGAGTCAGGGTTTGACCCGTTTGTATGATGGAACCCTATTCCCGTGTCCTATGAGATTTATTTATCCATAAGATTGCGTATGTATCCTTTAGACGGGATTCTAGGTCGGATTGCTTGCTTGTTTTGGGCGCGAAATGTGTTATTATGCGAAATTAGGGTTTCCCTTGGTGTTCGGCCCAGAACTGAAGGTTTTACCATGTTTTGAGCGATTTCGTCCCTATATCATGTTGGCTTCCCCGTCCTGTGAGGATTCGAGTGCTTTAGGTAAATCATTAGCTAATATTTTAAGACCCTAAAGCTTGCTCTGGTTTTAATGGCAGAAATTTCATTATTCAATTAGGGCATCATTATTTTGATATGGGGGTTCATCCTTCGCGTGCTTTTGAGAAGTCTAAATCCTTTGCGTCCTGAGTTTTGTTACTTATCGTCGGTTTTGAGATCATTCAAGCTCAGGTGGAGTTGATCCCATGATCGTTGGAGTTTTGGTTCGCATTCGTCGTTTTTTGGGTTTCCGAGGTCATCGCAGAATTTCCTCGCTCCCGGATTTTCCCGGTTTGGGCTTAATTCGCGGGCTTGGGTTATTTCTGGTGCATTTTGGGTCGTCCGCAAAAATCTGTTCCATCCAGATTTTTCTGGATTTCCTGTCTGATTGTGTCCTTTCAAATGTTTCGATGATAGGATTAATGGAACAGTTGTTTGATGCTTATTTCTTGTTACCAATGAGTGAATTCAATGATTATCCTTTGATTTTTTTATCTGCACTAATGGTTTATTTGACTAATGATGCTTTGGCAGCAGGAATCCGTCTGGGTCATATTTTTCCAAAATTTCGCCCCAACGTTACTTTCCCAGTTTGCGTGATTTTCCCGGATTATCTGATTTCTCTGGATCTCGATGGATTAGTAGTTAGTAATGGATCTTGATGGGTTTACATGATTTTTGCTAACCTTTTGGATTGAAATAAGCTTCATAATTGAATTCTAATGATGATTTTTGGATATGCAGGCTGAATCAAGCAAACCAGCTGTTGGAAAGTCTAAGGGTGGTGTAGGGGCATCATCCATTTCCGAGACAGAACGACTGAGACTGGATATGAAGAACCAGCTCCCAGAAAGTAAAATATCTTCCGTGTGGGCTGATGTATCTGACATTAACGTTGGTGCATGGCGGTATGAGGAATTCAAATAGAGAACGGCTGAGAAGGATCTGTCAGCTTTGAGACGAGGAATGATGAACTCTGGATTGGTGCATGTGGCGGGTTTCCCTCCAGCGGTTCAATGTTATGAGCTGATCTTAGAATGTGCTAGACAGTATGACTTTGATACACAGATGGTGGTCAGCACCGAGGGGAGGGTCTTGGCAAACTTCAGTCCGGCCTCCATTGCATGAGCCTTCAGCATGCCGGATCTTCCTTCGGTCTGTGCATTGAACATTGACACTGCCAGGACTTATTATGAGAATGAACCAACCAAGGCTCAGCAGATCATCAACTCATGGCTGGAGAAGCCAAAATCTCACTATTTGAAGTTGCCCAAACAACTACATAGGGTAAAATTCAAGTCAGATGTCTACGATGCCATTACATTACTAAGCAGGGTGGCAGGATTGAGAAGTGCAGGAGTGTTAGAGAGTTGGATGGTCTATGTGATCACCAAGATGAGTCAAGGCACGAACTATCATTGGGCAGGGCTCATAAGCGCTGAGATTGACAAACAATTGAGAAATGTTTTGGAGGCGAAGAAATTCACTATGTCTTCTTACATTATGTATGTGCTGGCCATTTCCTATCCCTACAAAGGTTTGACTCCGAGGGGAACCATTGGGCAGGACATAATCTATGAGGTTTATCCGGAGCTGCATTTGGGGCATAAGGATTACAGGAGGACCAATGATGCATTCACAATGCATATTACCCAGACGCTTCAGAATACAGAGCATATTAGATTATCCGATGGAGCAAAAGGACTAATCAAGAACTATGGAGCGTGGTTTATCCAGTTCCCTACATTTACTTACCTCTGGATTGATGGATGCCTAGTTGCCCCTTACAGGTTGCCTCGGTATCCCACTGACCATATTGTGCTGCTGGAAGTTGTACGACAAATCTGTGAGTTTGATGCAGTGGTGAAGAAGGAAAAGCATAAGATTGGTTTTGAAGGAGACTTCCCTCTGGGGATTGGCGTGGGAGAGATTTTCCCATCCATCCAATCGGCTCACACTGCAAGTGAGGAGCTGGCAGCCTATGGATTCTCTTTCCATTCTAAGAGAATGAACTTTGATGTAACTGGAGAGGCTCAGAAGAAGGCTACCCAGGAATATAGACACAAGGAGGACTTAGAAGACTACTGGGTCAATATCAAGGATGACCTTGATGCAAGGAAGAAAAGATATTCTAGGCTGCCTGTGGAGGCAATTAGATAATATAATGTTAAGCTAATTCCGGATCAGCTTGATGATGATGGGAAATTGGTTCAGGACCATGTTTATGAGGCTATAAAGGACAGGTCAGTCGGTGATATTGATTGGAATGAGGCCGAGGTGACAGAGTTAGAAGATCTGATGGCTTCTGTGATGAAATTCACCCTTTCTTGGGTGAAGCACAAAATCTGGGAGTTGGAGAACGCGAAGGTAACTTGCACTTTTGACTTGATGGGAAATCTCAACCCCATGTCGACTTCTGAAGAATCCGAGGAAGATGACCCCAAAGGGAAATCAGCAAAAACGTCACCCTTCAAGATTAAAGTTAGAGGTCTTAAGGGAGCTGAACCTGTAACGAAGAGGAAACCAATAGGCAAGCGCAGGTGGAAGACCCTGAAAATCAGCAAGTCCTCTGATGAGGAGGAAACGGAGAAGGATGAAGAGGAGGATGCTCCTCCACCACCTAAGAAGACAACAACTACAAGGATGGTGAAGAAGAAAGATCAGACTGCTTCGGAAGATGAACCTCCAATTGTGGATGTAGAGAGTTCAGGGGGTGAGAAAACAAAGGTCTATACCAAGAAATCAAGAACTCCTCCCAAAGATGCTGCACAACCAAAAGATTCCTCCCCAACGCTACCAGTTGGAGAGCAGGATAAGCCTGTTTCTCCTCCGCCAGGTGCACTTGAACTAGAGAATCTGAATGAGCAAGAAATTAGCAGGGAGGCAGAACCGTTCAAGGAAGGAACATTGTTCAGTGAAGTGGCTGGGCTTGAGGTAGAAGCATAAGAGAGACACACTTCTCTGCTAGTGCAATACGAGGATTCCCCGGAGAGTGATAAAGGCCGCGGATCACCTGGGCCGGAGGAAAGCATCCCTGCTAGGACTCCATCACCGGTGCTTCCAGATTTAGGACTTGAGGAGGTTGACCAAGCCAAACGGATTCCGGAGAAAGAAGATGACAAAGTAACAACTGAGGAGGATGTTAGGGTGACGGCCGCAGAGGAAGAGAAAGTGACAGAAGATCCGGGAGAAACAAGAATGGAAGGAATCCGAACTGACCCTGTAGCTCCGGACTGGTTGGAGAAGGAGCTTGCCAGGAAGAAATAGGTGATTGTTGAGGATACTCCATTAGACTGGGATGAAATGCTGTCTCAGATTGGCAAAGGGAAGAAGAAGAAAGTTGCTAAGGTGATTTCCCAGGTGGAAAGGGATGAAACAAATAACAGGGTAGTTCACATTGCTATCCCTACCGCAGATAAAACAAGAGATGATGTTACAGGCCAGGACTATAATGTCCAAACTATTAACCTTGGGCTAGCCTCCCTGGAGTAGTATATTGAGGAGTTTGAGGGGTCTAGTGCCGTCATTGTTGATAGATTAAAAAAGGAGACTCAGTCCAAACGAGAGTTGAAAAGGGAGAATGAAAGATTGAGGAGGAGTTTGGGAGAGGTGATGAAGCCTTTGTAGTTTCTTCACCCCTCTTCCTCTACTACTCCGGGTTTTCTGTCGAAGGAGACAATCTCCAGGATTGAAAAGATGAGGGCCTCCACTCAGGCTACTACTGATTGGCTGATGGATGTCCAGACGAAAGGGGATGATGCTATCAAGATGGTTTTATCTGTAGGAAAGGATACAGTCCAAGTAAAGGAGATGTTGGAGTATATTCTGTACTAGGATAAGAATGACATGGATCTTCTGCCGGAGAAATCAAGGACTATTCTGGGACATGGCAAGGATCAATTGGCCAAAGATGGAATCCTTCCTTCCTCTAGGCTGGATGAACCGTGGGAGTGGTTTGAAGCATTGCAGATCAGGAAGAAGGCTTTGAAGAAAATGTTGAAGAGAAAGAAGCAAATTGATGGTGAGCTTATTGCGGTTTATGACGGATGCATTACCTTCTTTGAGGTGATGACAGGCAGAAGGAAGATAGCCCCCAAATATTTGAGCCTCGAGCAATTGAAGGAGTGGTGGCATGAGGTTTATGCCCCGGATTCTGATGAAGCTATCACTGGCCACATACTTGATGATGCAGCTACATACTTGGCGGTGATAGATAGATACATGGCCAACAGGGAGGACTGGATTGGAATTGTTGAGCGGTCCAAGGAAGAGACAGACTCTATTAAATGCCGACTCAGGGTTTTGCCATTGCCACCAATTGTTGAGTTGGATAAAATATTCTCGAAGGTCCAAGGGACGTCAGTGCAGGAGAAAGACAAAGGGAGTGGCAGTTAATGCTCTTTCAAGATTTGTGCTTCCCTATTATCATAGGGCATGCATTGGACCGGACTTCCTTGGGGACTGTGTCTTGGCCGACTTGGATGATGGCATTAAATGTGTGCCTTAGTTTGTTTCCTTGGTCGACCTGTTTTGGCAGTTTTTATTATTTTGTAAAATGTTTGGCTGGGCCGACATGTCTTGGGAGGAATTGGTTATTAATTGGCATTCTTGCCTCATTGTAAAGAGTTAGACATTGGTTAGCTAAGCAGTAATAGAGATAAGCAAGAGCAATAGTTAGATTTTCTTAGTCTTTTCTTGAAGCAAATACTGTATCAGAACAGTTGAATTGTTGCAGATTTTGGTGATTAATACAATTGGAGACATTGTGGTTTTCCTGGTGGAATCCTTTGTGTTATTTCATCTTGCATGGTTCTTGTTGTTCCATCTTTTAAATTGCTTGAAGATTTAGGGTTTAATATTCAGAAATAGATTAGTTTCAGTTGGATAAATGGTGTTTATGATTTCATATTTGGAATGTTTGTAGCTATCTCTGGTCTATACTCCCAGTAACTATCTGATTGTAGTAGGCTGGTGAAGTCAACCTGGACCATATATATATTTGATGTGCTTAAGTTCGATTGTAGATGCAAGTCTATGATTTGAAAATTTAAATACCTCAGAAGATTGCACCGTTCTTGTAAGATTGCATTGTGGGTCGATCAGGAACTGGTTATTCGAGATAGGTCCATTCCAAATATCTATTGTTTGCATTATTCATTCTGGGAGTAGTTTAGATTCGATTATATCCTCGTATCCTTATCTTTTGCTATTTCTTTATCATTTGGTTAAATTTAGGATTAAAGATCATCATATCGTCAAATCTGATAAATTGAAAGATACAATTTGCTTGTAGTAAGGTCCGATTGTGATTACCAGCATTTCACATTTTATCTGAGTTGTTTTATGCATTGTTATGACCTAACACCCGAGAGACCTTGGGGTGATTTTTAGTAATTTGTTGTTGAAGATTACCTTTCAAGAGAGATAGGATATTGTATTCTGTTTGAGTTGTTGCTGTGCAGAAAACACCATCAACAACATTTACAAAGCTTTTGAAATTTTATAGTTTTCATTTGGAAATATAATTATAGTTTTAGGTTGTTATCATTAGTCAAAGTGCATGCACATTTTAGGGAAAAGAATTGACAAAAGTGAAAATTTGCATATTATCTATCATTTCAAAAGTTAAAAAACTGTTGAATTTCTACATTTTCAAAGTAAATTTGGTTAGTTACAGTATGCTAAATTCTTTAAATTATCATTTGGATATATAGTAAATTATTCTACAAATGTAAAATTTTATGCATGTGCATGATTCACCTAGGGAAATTTATCTTCTCATACATTTCCATAAACCTATTTATTGTTAGGCTTGCACCTGTAACATAATTTCTAGTCATCAAACATAGTATTGCATTTTAGATTTTAATTTTTAAAAAATCATAAATTCCTAGTCTAGAGTGCCCATGCCCCTATTGAGGCTATCTTTGACCAGGTTTCAAAGATAATATTCTGTCTTAGATTTTTGTCTAGATCTACTATGATTTTCTATTGAATTGCTTTGTAACAGTCATATTTTGTTCAACATTTATAATTATTTTTATTTTAAAAGAGATTTCAAACTATTTAAGTGTTTTGGAAAGGTAATATATTCTTGGAAATTGTTAGTTGATGTTTCATTTTGTGCCTTTAATACTATTCCTCCAACAAAGGATGAAGCTCATGTTCTCCCTTCTTCTAATTTATTTCCTACTAACAATGATATCTTGGCACAAGAAGAACAAATCATTGAAAGCTTCATAAACACTACTTCACCTAACCTCCAATCAAAAAATCATCTTAACAACATAACACTTATGCTCTAAGAACCCATATTACCTACAAGCTACAATCCACCTCACATAAATTACTTGCCTCACCTCAACCAAGAATCCGCTAGACCTATTATACCATCAATTGACTTACTTTCTTCCTTCCACAAAGAGACTCCTTTAAAATTTATTACTCGCCCATTGCATATATATTAAAAATATTCTATTTGAACTCGTGATAGTTTTCCTTCATATACTAATAATGACAACTCTATACCACAAAGTTCTCATCGATAGCATATGAACATAACTAATAATATACCATTTAATTTGGAGACACATCATGGCCATGGATTTAGGATCTTGGATAATCAAAGTTTTGATGCAAATAATGAACATGGAATTAAAACTCTCTTTAACCAACACCACACCTTTAATCAATAGGAATAGGTTATCAATATCCTCTCCCTTCACCTTTGCACGAGACATTCGTTCTAGCCTCTACACCACCACCACATCATTATTCACAAAGAAAAGGCTTACTTCCCATTCCACATCCCTTATCTAAGAAAAAATTGAAATTATGTACATTCCTTGAGATGGGAATAATCACCCTTCTTGTTGGAGTTCAAATGACACTGAGAGGGGGGGTGAATCAGTGTCTTAACTATTTGACTGAATTTTAAAATATTTAAACACACAGCTCAGATTTGATCTCAATATCATTCTGATTAGAGCATTCATGAGTTGAATGTAATCATTCATAAACAGAATTGAGAAAAATAATGACTCAACAGTGAACTGAAACAACAACAGCATAATAAACTAGAGAGAACACAGAAGAACAAAGAGGCACAATATTTTGTCGAGTGGAAAACCCTCTTGGGGTATAAAAACCACTCCCTAAATGCCTTCCAGGCTTAATCTTTTAATCAACTGTTCACAATGCCTTATAGGCTGATTTTTGAGCACCCACTCAAGGAGCATCAACCCCTCATTTAGAGATATCTATCTCAAGGAGTACCAACCCCTCAAATTATGTTTTGAACAATAGTAATGATTCAGAGGATTTCTCTATTTTCAGTTAAGCACATATCTCTTTATTTTCTCCTCTACAGAATACCTTAAAGATTCAATAACTAAATCCCTAAAATACCTCATAGAAAAGAAATTTACAATCTCTGCATTTTTATTCAGATTTTTATTACAGAGTTTTATCATACATTTTCATACAACCCAAGAATGATAATCTCAGAATTACAATAACAGCTGAACATAAAACTTAGTTTTCTGCTCCTATTTATAAATGCTAGAAAAGTAACAGACTACAGAAGTAACAGATCTGATGGCTTCTGTGATGAAATTCACCCTTTCTTGGGTGAAGCACAAAATCTGGGAGTTGGAGAACGCGAAGGTAACTTGCACTTTTGACTTGATGGGAAATCTCAACCCCATGTCGACTTCTGAAGAATCCGAGGAAGATGACCCCAAAGGGAAATCAGCAAAAACGTCACCCTTCAAGATTAAAGTTAGAGGTCTTAAGGGAGCTGAACCTGTAACGAAGACGAAACCAATAGGCAAGCGCAGGTGGAAGACCCTGAAAATCAGCAAGTCCTCTGATGAGGAGGAAACGGAGAAGGATGAAGAGGAGGATGCTCCTCCACCACCTAAGAAGACAACAACTACAAGGACGGTGAAGAAGAAAGATCAGACTGCTTCGGAAGATGAACCTCCAATTGTGGATGTAGAGAGTTCAGGGGGTGAGAAAACAAAGGTCTATACCAGGAAATCAAGAACTCCTTCTCCCAAAGATGCTGCACAACCGAAAGATTCCTCCCCAACGCTACCAGTTGAAGAGCAGGATAAGCCTGTTTCTCCTCCGCCAGGTGCACTTGAACTGGAGAATCCGGATGAGCAAGAAATTAGTGGGGAGGCAGAACCGTTCAAGGAAGGAACACTGTTCAGTGAAGCGGCTGGGCTTGAGGTAGAAGCAGAAGAGAGACACACTTCTCCGCTGGTGCAATACGAGGATTCCCCGGAGAGTGATAAAGGCCGCGGATCACCTGGGCCGGAGGAAAGCATCCCTGCTAGGACTCCATCACCGGTGCTTCCAGATTTAGGACTTGAGGAGGTTGACCAAGCCAAACGGATTCCGGAGAAAGAAGATGACAAAGTAACAACTGAGGAGGAGGTCAGGGTGACGGCCGCAGAGGAAGAGAAAGTGACAGAAGATCCGGGAGAAACAAGAATGGAAGGAATCCAGACTGACCCTGTAGCTCCGGACTGGTTGGAGAAGGAGCTTGCCAGGAAGAAATAGGTGATTGTTGAGGACACTCCATTAGACTGGGATGAAATGCTGTCTCAGATTGGCAAAGGGAAGAAGAAGAAAGTCGCTAAGGTGATTTCCCGGGTGGAAAGGGATGAAACGAATAACAGGGTAGTTCACATTGCTATCCCTGCCGCGGATAAAACAAGAGATGATGTTACAGGCCAAGGACTATAATGTCCAAACTATTAACCTTGGGATAGCCTCCCTGGAGCAGGATATTGAGGAGTTTGAGGGGTCTAGTGCCGTCATTGTTGATAGATTAAAAAAGGAGACTCAGTCCAAACGAGAGTTGAAAAGGGAGAATGAAAGATTGAGGAGGAGTTTGGGAGAGGTGATGAAGCCTTTGCAGTTTCTTCACCCCTCTTCCTCTACTACTCCGGGTTTTCTGCCTAAGGAGACAATCTCCAGGATTGAAAAGATGAGGGCCTCCACTCAGGCTGCTACTGATTGGCTGATGGATGTCCAGACAAAAGGGGATGATGCTATCAAGACAGTTTTATCTGTAGGAAAGGATGCAGTCCGAGTAAAGGAGCTGTTGGAGTATATTCTGTCCCAGGATAAGAATGACATGGATCTTCTGCTGCAGAAATCGAGGACTATTCTGGGACATGGCAAGGATCAATTGGCCAAAGATGGAATCCTTCCTTCCTCCAGGCTGGATGAACCGTGGGAGTGGTTTGAAGCATTGCAGATCAGGCAGAAGGCTTTGAAGAAAATGTTGAAGAGAAAGAAGCAAATTGATGGTGAGCTTACTGCGGTTTATGATGGATGCATTGCCTTCTTTGAGGTGATGACAGGCAGAAGGAAGATAGCCCCCAAATATTTGAGCCTCGAGCAATTGAAGGAGTGGTGGCATGAGGTTTATGCCCCGGATTCTGATGAAGCTATCACTGGCCACTACTTGATGATGCAGCTACATACTTGGCGGTGATAGATAGATACATGGCCAACAGGGAGGACTGGAATGGAATTGTTGAGCGGTCCAAGGAAGAGATAGACTCTATTAAATGCCGACTCAGGGTTTTGCCATTGCCACCAATTGTTGAGTTGGATAAAATATTCTCGAAGGTCCAAGGGACGTCAGTGCAGGAGAAAGACAAAGGGAGTGGCAGTTAATGCTCTTTCAAGATTTGTGCTTCCCTATTATCATAGGGCATGCATTGGACCGGACTTCCTTGAGGACTGTGTCTTGGCCGATTGGATGATGGCATTAAATGTGTGCCTTAGTTTATTTCCTTGGTCGACCTGTTTTGGCAGTTTTTATTATTTTGTAAAATGTTTGGCTGGGCCGACATGTCTTGGGAGGAATTGGTTATTAATTGGCATTCTTGCCTCATTGTAAAGAGTTAGACATTGGTTAGCTAAGCAGTAATAGAGATAAGCAAGAGCAATAGTTAGATTTTCTTAGTCTTTTCTTGAAGCAAATACTGTATCAGAACAGTTGAATTGTTGCAGATTTTGGTGATTAATACAATTGGAGACATTGTGGTTTTCCTGGTGGAATCCTTTGTGTTATTTCATCTTGCATGGTTCTTGTTGTTCCATCTTTTAAATTCCTTGAAGATTTAGGGTTTAATATTCAGAAATAGATTAGTTTCAGTTGGATAAATGGTGTTTATGATTTCATATTTGGAATGTTTGTAGCTATCTCAGTCTATACTCCGGTAACTATCGATTGTAGTAAGTGAGATAAACTTTGGACCATATATATATTTGATGTGTAAGTTAGGTTAGATGCAAGTCTATGATTTGAAAATTTAAATACCTCAGAAGATTGCACCGTTCTTGTAAGATTGCATTGTGGGTCGATCAGGAACTGGTTATTTGAGATAGGTCCATTCCAAATATCTATTGTTTGCATTATTCATTCTGGGAGTAGTTTAGATCTTATCACCTCTTTGCATCCCTATCTTTTGCTATTTCTTTATTATTCGGTTAGATTTAGGATTTAAGATCATCATATTGTCAAATCTGATAAATTGAAAGGATACAGTTTGTTTGTAGTAAGGTCCGATTGTGATTACCAGCATTTCACATTTTATCCGAAGTTGTTTTATGCATTGTTATGACCTAACACTGAGACCTTGGGGTGATTTTGCAATTTGTTGTTGAAGATTACCTTCAAGAGAGATAGGATATTGTGGAGCCCTCGCTTTGAGTTGTTACCGTATGTAAAACACCATCAACAACATTTATAAAAAGCTTTTGAAATTTTATAGTTTTCATTTGGAAATATAATTATAGTTTTAGTTGTTACTTCATTAGTCAAAGCATGCACATTTTAGGAAAAGAATTGACAAAAGTGAAAAATTTGTATTAATATCTATCATTTCAAAGTTAAAAAACTGCTGAATTTCTACATTTTCAAAGTAAATCTGGTTAGTTACAAGATAAAGCAATTCCTTTTTAAATTATCATTTGATATATAAATTATTCCTACAAATGTAAATTTTATGCATGCATGATTCAATTAGGGAAATTTATCTTCTCATACATTTCCATAAACCTATTTATTGTTAGGCTTTGCACCTCAATACACTTCTAGTCATCAAACATAGTATTGCATTTTGATTTTAATTTTAAAAATCATAAATTCTGGGGTTCAGAGTGCCCATGTTCTATTGAGGCTATCTTGACTGTGTTTCAAAGATAATATTCTGCCTTTAGATTTTGTCTAGATCTACTATGATTTTCTATTGAATTGCTTTGTAATACCATATTTTGTTCAACATTTATAATTAATTTTATTTTAAAACAGATTTCAAAATATTTAAGTATTTTGGAAAGGTAATATATTCTTTGAAATCCTTAGTTGATGTTTCATTTTGTCCCTTCGGTACTATTCCTCCAACAAAGGATGAAGCTCATGTTCTCCCTTCTTCTAATTTATTTCCTACTAACAATGATATCTTGGCACAAGAAGAACAAATCATTGAAAGCTTCATAAACACTACTTCACCTAACCTCCAATCAAAAAATCATCTTAACAACATAACACTTATGCTCTAAGAACCCATATTACCTACAAGCTACAATCCACCTCACATAAATTACTTGCCTCACCTCAACCAAGAATCCGGTAGACCTATTATACCATCAATTGACTTACTTTCTTCCTTCCACAAAGAGACTCCTTTAAAATTTATTACTCGCCCATTGCATATATATTAAAACTATTCTATTTGAACTCGTGATAGTTTTCCTTCCTATACCAATAATGACAACTCTATACCATAAAGTTCTCGTCGATAGCATATGAACATAACTAATAATATACCATTTAATTTGGAGACACATCATGGCCATGGATTTAGGATCTTGGATAATCAAAGTTTTGATGCAAATAATTAACATGGAATTAAAACTTTCTTTAACCAACACCATGCCTTTAAAAAATAGGAATAGGTTATCAATATCCTCTCCCTTCACCTTTGCACGAGACATTTTTTCTAGCGTCTACACCACCACCACATCATTATTCACAAAGAAAAGGCTTACTTCCCATTCCACATCCCTTATCTAAGACAAAATTGAAATTATGTACATTCCTTGAGATGGGAATAATCACCCTTCTTGTTGGAGTTAAAATGACACTAAGAGGGGGGGTGAATCAGTGTCTTAACTATTTGACTGAATTTTAAAATATTTAAACACACAGCTTAGATTTGATCTCAATATCATTCTGATTAGAGCATTCATGAGTTGAATGTAATCATTCATAAACAGAATTGAGAAAAATAATGACTCAACAGTGAACTGAAACAACAATAGCATAATAAACCAGAGAGAACACAGAAGAACAAAGAGGCACAATATTTTGCCGAGTGGAAAACCCTCCTGGGGTATAAAAACCACTCCCTAAATGCCTTCCAGGCTTAATCTTTTAATCAACTGTTCACAATGCCTTATAGGCTGATTTTTGAGCACCCACTCAAGGAGCATCAACCCCTCATTTAGAGATATCTATCTCAAGGAGTACCAACCCCTCAAATTATGTTTTGAACAATAGTAATGATTCAGAGGATTTCTCTGTTTTCAGTTAAGCACATATCTCTTTGTTTTCTCGTCTACAGAATACCTTAAAGATTCAATAACCGAATCCCTAAAATACCTCATAGAAAAGAAATTTACAATCTCTGCATTTTTATTCAGATTTTATTGTAGAGTTTTATCATACATTTTCATACAGCCCAAGAATGATAATCTCATAATTACAATAACAGCCGAACAAAAAACTTAGTTTTTTGCTCCTATTTATAAATGCCAGAAAAGTAATGCATCACGTATAACAGATCTGATGGCTTCTATGATGAAATTCACCCTTTCTTGGGTGAAGCACAAAATCTGGGAGTTGGAGAATGCGAAAGTAACTTGCACTTTTGACTTGATGGGAAATCTCAATCCCATGTCGACTTCTAAAGAATCCGGGGAAGAAGACCCCAAAGGGAAATCAGCAAAAATGTCACCCTTCAAGATTAAGGTCAGAGGTCCTAAGGGAGCTGAACCTGTAACGAAGAGGAAACCAATAGGCAAGCGCAGGTGGAAGACCCTGACAATCAGCAGGTCCTCTGAGGAGGAGGAAACAGAGAAGGCTGAAGAGGAGGATGCTCCTCCACCACCTAAGAAGACAAGAACTACAAGGATGGCGAAGAAGAAAGACCAGACTGCTTCGGAAGATGAACCTCCAATTGTGGATGTAGAGAGTTCGGGCGGTGAGAAAACAAAGGTCTATACCAGGAAATCAAGAACTCCTTCTCCTAAGGATGCTGCACAACTGAAAGATTCCTCCCCAACATTACCAGTTGAAGAGCAGGATAAGCATGTTTCTCCTCCGCTGGGTGCACTTGAACTGGAGAATCCGGATGAGCAAGAAATTAGCGGGGAGGCAGAACCGTTCAAGGAAGGAACACTGTTCAGTGAAGCGGCTGGGCTTGAGGTAGAAGCAGAAGAGAGACACACTTCTCCGCTGGTGCAATACGAGGATTCCCCGGAGAGTGATAAAGGCCACGGATCACCTGGGCCGGAGGAAAGCATCCCTGCTAGGACTCCATCACCGGTGCTTCCAGATTTAGGACTTGAGGAGGTTGACCAAGCCAAGCGAATTTCAGAGAAAGAAGATGACAAAGTAACAACTGAGGAGGAGGTCAAGGTGATGGCCACTGAGGAAGAGAAAGTGACAGAAGATCCGAAAGAGACAAGAACAGAAGGAATCCAGACTAACCCTGTAGCTCCAGACTGGTTGGAGAAGGAGCTTGCCAGGAAGAAACAGGTGATTGTTGAGGACACTCCATTAGACTGGGATGAAATGCTGTCTCAGATTGGCAAAGGGAAGAAGAAGAAAGCCGCTAAGGTGATTTCCCGGGTGGAAAGGGATGAAACGAATAACAGGGTAGTTCACATTGCTACCCCTGCCGCGGATAAAACAAGAGATGATGTTACAGGCTAGGACTATAATGTCCAAACTATTAACCTTGGGTCAGCCTCCCTGGAGCAGGATATTGAGGAGTTTGAGGGGTCTAGTGCTGTCATTGTTGATAGATTAAAAAAGGAGACTCAGTCCAAACGAGAGTTGAAAAGGGAGAATGAAAGATTGAGGAAGAGTTTGGAAGAGGTGATGAAGCCTCTGCAGTTTCTCCACCCCTCTTCCTCTACTACTCTGGGTTTTCTGCCTAAGGAGACAATCTCCGGGATTGAAAAGATGAAGGCCTCCGCTCAAGTTGCTACTGATTGGCTGATGGATGTCCAGACGAAAGGGGATGATGCTATCAAGACAGTTTTATCTGTAGGAAAGGATGCAGTTCGAGCAAAGGAGCTGTTGGAGTATATTCTGTCCCAGGATAAGAATGACATGGATCTCCTGCTGCAGAAATTGAGGACTATTCTGGGACATGGCAAGGATCAATTGGCCAAAGATGGAATCCTTCCTTCCTCCAGGCTGGATGAACCGTGGGAGTGGTTTGAGGCATTGCAGATCAGGCAGAAGGCTTTGAAGAAAATTTTGAAGAGAAAGAAGCAAATTGATGGTGAGCTTACTGCGGTTTATGACGGATGCATTGCCTTCTTTGAGGTGATGACAGGTAGAAGGAAGATAGCCCCCAAATATTTGAGCCTCGAGCAATTGAAGGAGTGGTGGCATGAGGTTTATGCCCCAGATTCTGATGAAGCTATCACTGGCCACCTACTTGATGATGCAGCTACATACTTGGCGGTGATAGATAGATACATGGCCAACAGGGAGGACTGGAACAGAATTGTTGAGCGATCCAAGGAAGAGATAGACTCTATTAAATGCCGACTCAGGGTTTTTCCATTGCCACCTATTGCTGAGTTGGATGGAATATTCTCGAAGGTCCAAGGGACGTCAGTGCAGAAGAAAGACAAAGGGAGCAGCAGTTAATGCTCATTTTGAGATTTGTGCTTCCCTATTACCATGGGGCATGCATTGGACTGGACTTCCTTGGGGACTGTGTCAGAGCCGACTTGGATGATGGCATTTAATGTGTGCCTTAGTTTGTTTCTTTGGCTGACCTGTTTTGGTGGTTTTTATTATTTTGTAAAATGTTTGGCTGGGCCGACATATCTTGGGGGGAATTTGTTATTAATTGGAACTCTTGCCTCATTGTAAGGGGTTAGACATTGGTTAGCTAAGCAGTAATAGCGATAAGCAAGAGCAATAGTTAGAATTTCTTAGTCTTTTGTTGAAGCAAATACTGTATCAGAACAGTTGAATTGTTGCAGATTTTGGTGATTAATACAATTGGAGACTTTATGGTTTTCCTGGTGGAATCCTTTGTGTTATTTCATCTTGCATGGTTCTTGTTGTTCCATCTTTTAAATTGCTTGAAGATTTAGGGTTTAATATTCAGAAATAGATTAGTTTCAGTTGGATAAATGATGTTTATGATTTCATATTTGGAATGTTTGTAGCTATCTATGGTCTATACTCCCAGTAACTATCTGATTGTAGTAGGCTGGTGAAGTCAACCTGGACCATATATATTTGATGTGCTTAAGTTTGATTGTAGATGCAAGTCTATGATTTGAAAATTTAAATACCTCAGAAGATTGCACCGTTCTTGTAAGATTGCATTGTGGGTCGATCAGGAACTGGTTATTTGAGATAGGTCCATTCCAAATATCTATTGTTTGCATTATTCATTCTAGGAGTAGTTTAGATTCGATTATATCCTCGCATCCTTATCTTTTGCTATTTCTTTATCATTTGGTTAAATTTAGGATTAAAGATCATCATATTGTCAAATCTGATAAACTGAAAGATACAGTTTGCTTGTAGTAAGGTTTGATTGTGATTACCAGCATTTTCACATATTATCTGAGTTGTTTATGCATTGGTATGACCTAACACCCGAGAGACCTGCAGGATTTTTCGCGAATTTATTGTTGAAGATTACCTTCAAGAGAGAGATATATTGTATTCTCGCTTGAGTTGTTATATGCAGAAAACACCATCAACATTGGCGCTTAGAAGGAGGGGCCTGAATGAGCACACTGGATCATTTCTTGAACGCCATCTCTCCAGAGAGATATAGGAGAAATACCAGATCTACCACCAGATGGGAAGATTTAGAGGAGTTACAGTTCCAAACTAGGTCAAGAAGGACCCTAGAAGGGGGAGAACCATCGTCACCCATCCCCTCACCAACATCATCCATATCTTCACATCCTGAGGTGGAGGCTATACCCATCCCTGAGGCCGTTCCTATTCAACAGCCCCAGCCTGTGATTAACCAACCACAACCGCCACCCCCAATTTTACCGATGGCTTTCCTTTCCAATAACCCGTCGCCCCTATTCTTCCAAGCCTATAATGTTATGCCCAAAAACCCTGAGCACTTCTATTCAAAATTTCATGCTAATGACCCAAACAGGACTACTGAAGAACACCTACGGATTTTTCAAACATGTCTCAAAGACAGGGGGATAGTTCATGAGGACATTGCCTGTAGGTTATTCCCTTATTCACGAGGAGAAGAAGCCTTTTACTGGTACAACCATCTCCCTGCCGGTTCAATCCTTAATTGGAATGATCTTGAAAATGCCTTTTTATAGAAATTCAGAATTTCCATCAGTGCTAATGAGCTATACCTACAGTTCATCAAGGTTAAGAGAGAGGTTAATGAACTGATAGCCAGTTTCAATAATAGGTTCCACCGTGCATTCACCAGATTACAAGACCCATATGTTTTGGACAATGGTACTACCCTAGGGGTATATTATGAAGCTCTGGATAGCCTAACAACAACCTTTTTGAAATGGAGACCTAACCCTCCAGGTACCCTGACCGATGCCTATACAGAGGCTGTCAAGCTTAGTACAGATCTGAGGCAACACTTGACTGGGCCATTACCTTCTCTGGGACCAGTTGCACATCCTAACTAGATTCAGGCAGTAAATCAGGCCCTCACCAATCATACCCCAATTATGAACCCAGTTCCCCAATTACCTATGGTACCACACCCTGGTCATCCCATGAACCAGATCTCTCCTATGACAAACTTCCCTCAACAACAAGTTAACCAACCCATGTATCAGCCACAGCAGAATAGCTTCCCTGCTTATCTGCAAAATTTTGAGGTGTTGCATCAGTCCTTGGGATCCGCCACAATGCCTATCCCTCCTCAGAATAGCCCGAACCAGATTCCTTACCAAGATCCTAATAGGGAGAGGATTGATGAAATGGATAAGAAAATAAAGAAGTTAAATCTGGAGGTGACTTACCTAAGAAATTAGAACAGTCAACTGCAAGCTGCCCAGAAGGGAATGCAATCT